>VWZO01015228.1:64276-162681 GCA_013396975.1 Bucco capensis
GTTTTGGTTTGGTTTTTCCCCCCCCCCTCCCATCCCTCCCCGTCGGAGCGGGCGCACATGAGAGCGTGAGAGAAAAAGTTGCGGCGCTGGGGGCTGCGGGGCCGGGCGGCGGCAGCAGCAGCGGAGCCCTGCGGTGAGGCGGCGTGTGCCGGCCCCTCCCGCGGGAACGGGGTGACTGTTCTGCTGAGGGATGCCCGAAGAGCGGCTGCGAGCGGCTGGGGAGCGAAGCCCCGCAGTTCCCTAGGGAAAAAAAAAAAAAACCCACCACAAAAANGCCGGGCCGAGCGGGCAGGCAGGCGCTTTTGTCTCGGTGCTTCTGCCCGAGCCTGAGGAAGACGCGGACCTGAGCCCGGGTTTTCTCCAGAAAGTTTCAAGTGCAGCAAAAACACGCCGCAAAACTAGCCAAGGAGGGACCTCTGGTGGTAGGCCGCGGGCTGCCGGCGCCGGGGAGCGGCGGCCGCACCCGCCGGGCCTCGCCGCTCCGCCGCGCCGAGAGGGAGGGGAGGGAAAGGAGGGCCGGCTCCAGCTCCGGGGCGGCCGCTGCCGGGCCCCGCTGGCTCCCCGCCGCCGAACCGAGGGCCCAAGGCCTGCTTGGGGAGCGACTGGGGCGAGCACCGCGGCCGCGTCGCTTGTCCCGCTCGAGAGCGCGGTTTGAGTATCGCTCCGTGGAAAGGAGGCCCCTGGAGGGGGTCTGAGGGTCTGAACCTCTTCCGAGGCTTTTAATTACCTGTGCTTAATAGCGTGGTGTGTGTGAGCTTCCCACTGAAAGGTAGCGTGAGTTACATTTTTAGTTTTGATCTGTTTGATGTTTCTTTTTCGATTTCCCTGGTGCAGTTGGGTGGCGTTGGACTGCCCGTTTCTGCTGTTTGTTTCTGCTCCTCAATGGATGCTCGGTCGTGGGTGCTGGAAATCGAGTGGTGAGCGTAAATAAACCTCGAGATACGAGAGCTTTGAGATACAAGAGCTTCAGAGTGCGTCGTTTTTAGGAGATCGCTTGTGCTCGGGATCGTCACACAGTGTTCTTCATGCCGGTTTAAAAGCTGTTCATGAAACTGGTGCTTTTTAGCAAGGAAGTTCATTACGTTCCCAAAAGTTTATATGATGAACATCTGTAGGAGAGAAGCTCCCTGAAACTAGCGGCTGAAGGCAGTAAAGCACTTCGCTTAAATCGGGGCTGTGCTAGGTACTTGTCTGTTCCTGGTGTGACTACAGTAGTTTCGACTGTCATGCGGTTGGTCTTCTCATGGTGCTCTAATGAAGGTGGCTGAAGCAGTCATCTTGGGTAGTTTTTGTTGTTGGTTGGGCAATTGTAGTGAACTCTTGGCTTTGTTTGTTGTTGTGGTGTACGTTTCTCTTTCAGTTCAATGACTTTTTCTAGAGTGTTGCTTTTAAAATCCTAATCACTTTAGAAAATGAGTGTGTGATGAGTCCTTTTCCTCTGACTTGCTCAGTTTTATTGGGCATCACTTATTCTGTAAAGAGAGATGGTTGGCTTTTTATGGGCTATTCTGTTTAGTCTTTGGGCTTTTTAACACTGCTGGTAAGTAGGATGATGGATTGTGAGTGATGGGTGTGAGAAACCAGTGATTCTGTGGCATGGAGCTTAGTGAAATATGTGATAGCATGTGTGTAGTCATAGCTTGTTAGTGCTCCAGTAGCAGGACCTCTCATCAAAATGGAAGATACAAGCTCTGTATGAATGAGAAGGGAAAGTCTATAAATACAGTAACCTGCTGAATGTGTTTAGGAGCTAGAAGAAGGTGAATTAACTGTTCAAGGACAGCAGAGCTCATGGAGTCTGCTAAGAACTGGCAGAAGAGGAGGATGTAAGTCAGACAAAAGGAGTATTCAGATGCACTATCTTGGGGTAAGAAAGAACAGTTTGAAATATATCAGGTGATATTTGGTGTGAAAATCTGGTGTGTCACAGTTCTCAAGGAGGTGGCTGCACAGGGGAGGAAAGGAAGTACAAATAAACAGGCAAAAGATTTCTGTGACTTTCTGTGGCTGGTTGAAGGATTTAAGAGAAATTAAGATACAGGATTTCAGAGTTACTGTACTCAAGTGTTTCTAGCTAAGTAGGTTAAACTTCTACTCAGGACTGCACAGACAATAGTGGAAATAGAGGAGTCATGCCAGCTTGCAGAGGAAGTACTTTTTTGATGTGAGGTACAGGTTCCTTATAAACAAGATAAAGGTTGTCAGTGATAAATTCCATTAGATGATAGGATAGCTTTGGTATTGAGTAACTGTTGTTATAGTATTCTGTGGGCATTTGAAAATTAGGTAGGAGATGAAGGCTGAATGTACCTGTGTTACCCAGTTTCTAGCAGTGGTACAGCAATACCTCTGTTACCTCCTTGACAGAGACCAGGCTTGGGTGAGGACAACATGAACCTCCTTTAGCACTGGCACAGACTTAGGCTTCACAGCATTTTGTAGTGCATCTGTGGCCAGAAAAAGATTTTAAGCAAAGTATTGGGAAGCAGGAACAAACATACACAGTACCCCAGAGAGTGAATCAGGCAGAAGTGTAGCAACAGATAAAACAAGAGGAAATAATGCTAAGGCACACTATCAGTAGGAAATCTGGTCCATTGTCTGTTACAAGTGTTGAGAATGGCAAAGAATTTTAAGCTGTGGTCCGTTTGTGGATACATATGTAAGCTGTGTATCATATCTTTAAATGACTTGTGGTAAACTTTATGAGTCACAGGCAAAATGGTGACACTCAAACAGCTCTTCAACACAGAGAGGAGAAAAATGGCAGAACAATAAAAATGAGATTTGGAAAGAAAACTGTAATCTGCAGATACTTCTTTTAATGAAACACTAGAATAATTGAACCATTGAACAGGTGCAAAACAAAGCACATATTAAAAGGCAGTGGATAGCCTTAAAGCATTTTACCATTTCCTGCATTGTTCCTGTTGTGGTTGTTTTTCTTTAAGTGAAGAACCAGGTACAAAAAGATGAAGGGTGAGAAGGAAACAAGCTTGGGGTGCACCCAGCTCCAACAGAAGATTGTGAGGAGAGATGTAGGGCTCACACTGGTGGATTTACAGTCAGCTTTTGCTGTCGTTAGGAAGCTAGCTTAACACAGTTTCTCTGAAGTAGAGGGAGTTTAGGTTGTGAGAGGTAATTCTGATTTGTGTGGCTTTGACAGTGTAACAAGTCAGCCATGGTAGTGTTCACATTCCTGTGAAGGCTAGAACTGAGTATCCACTTGTCTCCTGGTGTCTAGAAGTTAAGTGTATTTGCATCCCTGGTATGCTGATGTACCCTTCTGATCTTCTTTTTCCTGATTTATTGTGCAGGGAACTAGCCCATGGATGCTACACCATGTAGCCTCCTCTTTGGAGATGCCCAAAATAGCTATCTACAATATTAGGGCAAAATACTCACCTGTTGCCTTTGCTTCTGAGCTTCCATCAGCACTGGTGTCACCTAGCCTTATGGGGAAGAGGGACCATGGCTTGGTTCTATAATGAGGTCACCTCCCTTGGGACCTCTGTTTGTCCTTCTGTCATGGATGAGTGATTTAGGTCACTTAAATTATTACTGTCAAAGGCATTAGCAAGTGTGATTTTAATATGAATTTGTAAAAGTGTGACTTAACAAGGTTCAGTGGCAAAGTTCACTCCATTACTTACTACAAGGAGGGAACATAAAGGAAAATCAAGGTAGAATTGGTTTAGAACGATGTACACAAGAGACTGGAGATGCAAAAGGGTGAGGGAGGCCCTCTTGTTGACTCATGAGGTTCAGAGTGGAGTCCCTTCTTACTAGACTCCTGATGAAGCTTAGGTGTGGCTACACCCAGTCTTAGTCCCAGACTTGGTTGGTGGTTTATGTTTAATGGGAAGGACACTGAAGTGCAAGGAAAATGTCCCATTAAGTCACAAGGTTCAGAATGGACCTCTTGCTTTCTAAACTCCTTCTCAGAGAGGAGTCTAGGTGCAGCTGAATCCAGACTTAGTCCCAGACTTGCTCAAAAGTTATATCTAATGATCTGTTGTTGGTGAAAGGTCTCCTTGCTTTGAGGATCAACCTTGAGAGCTCTAGAGGAGATCACTGCCATGCACTGCCTAGCAGAGAAAGCTCTGAGGAGGTTCTCTGTGGCTCTCATATTTATGGGATAAAGTGTCTGGCTTGTAGTTAAATTGCATATAGTGGGAAAGGTATGCACAAGATTCCTTTTTACCCACAACTTTGTTCCTTCATAAATGAGTCTTGGAGGAGTCACAGAGAGGTTCATGTATTAATTGCATGATTGATGTTCCAAGCTCATATGTGTTGGTGCTCACCAGGTCACTCTACTCCTTTTTGGGTTTCCTGTAGGAGTTCTTGGCCCAATTATGGCTCAGACTTTTACCTCCTTTACCTGTACCAAGCTACTTCGAGTTTGGTTAAGAGGGGGGTCAACTGCATCCATCATGCCCTTGGACCTCACCCTTGGTGCCATTTGCTGAGGCCTCATCTGGCTCCACATGACAGGTTTTGCCTCTCCTCACAGGAGCTGTCAGCTGAAGAGAGGACCAGCATGGGGCAAATCTGCTAGACTATCCTGTCACAGAGGTTACAGAAACCCTCAAAAGTAAATAAAGATACACAGGATAGATAAAAAGGAAAGAAAAGACACGCTGCCACAGACAGGTTATGTCAGTGTTGACTGGTGGCTTTACTGCTGAAGTCTCCTCTCTCTGCTGCCCAGTGACCTGTTAATTTGAGTTGGCCTCACTGGTTACAAATCAAACAGACATTTCACAGGTGGCCTCTTAGGTTTCCAAAATTTGGGTAGGTGTCAGGTAGTTCTTTTAAAGTGCTGACTAACAGAAAGAAGCCTGTTAGTACTTTCTAATGTATTCAGCACATAACCCTATAATTATTTCAGAAACTACCTGTAAGTTTAATTGGCATAGTCTTTCCTTTTCCTTTGGTTTACATCTTTAGAGAGCCTTTCACCAGATGAAGCTATCTCATTTTTAGTGCTGTTATTAAGTATCTCCTCTATGAGGTACTCATTTATTGTTGAACCAGCTGGTAAAAGTTAAGGGTTTTCTAAAGGATGTGTTCACTCTTATTTTATATGCTTGCTTGTTTTAATGAATTTACTGCATGTGTCTAGAACAGAGGTAATGTTGAAATATTAACATGCAGCACACTCTTCTCTAAATGTTATAGGTTATGGTTGAGATAGTTATAACAGTGGATTTTGGAGATGCTTTTGGAAGATGACTGTTCCAAATTCTGACTGTTATGTCCTTTCCTTCACATCAGGTGGCATTCAGTGAGAGGCATAGGGACAGGACTGTAGTTACTTTGCTCCTTACTCATCTAGTATTTTTACTGCTTTTCTGGAAGTGTGGCAACAGAAATGATGGCAAATGAAATCATTATGGAAGGAAGTCTGCTAGTTCAAAGAACTACATCAGAGCTTTAAAAATGAAAATGAGTAGATAAGACATTTTGTAGTTTTCTTTGTTCTGTGATTTAGATGTATATATATATTGTGATGATTTCATCCTTTTTTAGTACCTCATTGCTGTAACAATTTAATTGGTCTCTATCTTGCTCCTTATTATCTTTAGAGGGATATAGCCCTGTCTTTCATGTGTTCAGGCTCTTCAAAGCTGGAAACAGATATTTTGTTAACTGTAATTCCTTCTGGTAAATTCATTTCTATCTGTATTGCCCTGTGACCTCTTCATCCCCACCAAGAATGCTTCTGAAGGCTGCAGAATGTGGAAGTACAGATGGTGCATTGATGTTGAGTTAATTTTAAAAGGAAGAGAGTGATGAATACCTTATCAAACAATACAATATACCATTATTACTGATTGTTACCTGAGGAAACTGTTAGGTGTAATTAAGTTAAAATTAGCATGTTTCCTTGAGAGAGATAAGCCCTGAACATTTCTGTTACCAATTAGTTGGTTTTTTTTACTTTCACAGTTTACATCCTGCCTAAGTAGGTTAGGCTCTAAGATTTCTTTTCCCCATGTCATTTTTTCCCACTGTTTCTGGTACAAAGCATGTCTACAATGAAGGTGGCACTATTAGAGACACCAGCAGTTGATGGAGCAGCTGTCTGATGTTCTTGCTCTGTGGGCCAGTGGCTGCTGTGAGGAAGGGTTTCCCCACAGCCTCCCATGTCTCTTCCCATCTTCTGTCATGCCTGCTACAAAAACCATTGGAACACAATTTTTATAATAGATAAACCACAGGAAGGTTGAGTGAAGTGTCATCTAGAGTGGTAATTTAAGGGGACTTGGAAACTTAGCTAATACAGACCACAGCTTTGTGTTTGCTTACCCAGGCTAACTGCAGGGAGCTTCTTACATCAGTGTGCTTAAAGCAGCTTATTTCATGTCCTTTAAATGTCACAAGTTTCTGGATAGATCCCATTTTTCATTTACTCATTAGCAGATTGAGTCTTGTGTTCTTGAGAGGAGACCTGTGCCTCTGCCATCATGCTGCAGTCCAGTGTGATGGAAGGCTGCTTGAGTTGGTCTGCTGAAGTGTGGAAGGCTGGATGCTTGATGGGCATGAGTTCTGCCATGTACCCTGCTCTGAAATGAAACAGATTATCCACCCAAGTTGTATTGCAGGAGGTGCCCTTTGGCTGAGATTGATTTTAGAAGATAAGATCTATGGCTTCGGGGAGTTTCTCAGTTTGCATTGAATTTGTTTAGATTTATTCCTGTATTTTAGAATGAATTTTTGTACATTGACATTATGGCTTTCAGTCCTCTCTCATAGAGGATTACTGGAATCAGAGATGGAGAAGACACATTGAATCACGTGGGTCTTCTTACTTCAGACTTGTGGGAAGTACAAAGAGCCTTTTGTGAACCCTACTTGTCTTAGGAAATGAAGGGAAATGCAGAAGCTTTCAACCTAAGCAGTGATTACTGACTGAGGTCCAGCTCCTGTTACCCTGTTGGTACTGTGTAGTGGCTGTAGTGTGACAGAAGTACTCATGGAGGAAGATGTTGCTCAGGTTCTGCTAGAAAGATCAGGAAACCAGGGAGAAATACAAGAGAGTCAACACTGCAGACCCCAAATCAGAGTAGTATCTGTCTGTAGTAGTGGTGTTACAGTAATGGGTACAGTTTTTCTGATGAAAAAAATGTTAATTTGATAATTTTTCACACAACAGAGTTAACCAACTAAGCATTTTTTCTCCTCAACTTACAGTGAAAAGCATCTGGACAACCTGGGTTTACTTCTGCTTGGTTTGCATCTTTTTCTGTTATCTGTTAGTGAACAAATACCACTAAAATATTTTTTGTGGAAATTCCAGATTTCCATGGAGTATTAACAGATACTTAAAGTTTCTGGGAATGGGACCTGGGTTAGAAATGAGAGTTTTAGAGAACAAAGTGAGACACTGAGGATCCTTTCTACTTATTTGAATTCCAAATACTGATACTTGGAGCAGAAGCGAGCAGTTTGCAGATAAAGAGTATGGAGACTTGAGTATGAGGTTTAGAAAGTGTTTGTTTAAAAGTTCAGGAAAGTGTGAATCTGAAAAGGGCTGAGCTTTTGCTAATAGCTCACAAACCAAAGGCAGAGCTCATTTTTCCACAAGTTATTTCAGCTGCTAGGCACAGAGCAGAAGCTCTTCAGAAGGAAAATGAATGAGTCAGATTTCACATTGAACAAATAGTCAAGTAGGTGCCAGGCCACAGATGTAAAGATTACTGAGTTTGTAAGAAGTGGAAAGGAAAAAGCTGCTGATAGTCACAACTGGCTGCTAGAAACATTTGCAGTTCAGTTCAGCTGATGCTGTCTTTGTGGCAGTGACAAGTGGTGAGCCAAAGCCATGGATCTGTGGCAAGTGTTACATATCTCTGTTGCTTGTGCAAATTATTTGGGATAAACTCTTACCATAGAAGAGGATGTCCAAATCTACTGTTTCTGAAGATAAATATTCTCTCTTTTCACTGCAGAGGGATTCAGTGAAATAAAATAGTTTTTTCTGGTGTATATGTGTATATAGTCTGAGGAAGAGAAGGCTCCGGGGAGACCTTAGCTCTCTCTCCAACTCCCTGAAAGGAGGTTGTTAGCGAGGAGGGGATAGGTCTCTTCTCCTGGGTTACCAGTGAAAGGACAAGAGGAAATGGCCTCAAGTTGCACCAGGGAAGGTTTAGACTGAATATTAGGAAAAACTTCTTCACAGAAAGAGTTGTTAGGCACTGGTCCAGGCTGCCCAGTGAGGTGCTGGAGTCACCATCCCTGGAGGGGTTTAAGAAACATCAAGATGTCGTACTAAGGGACATAGTTTAGTGCCATAGTGGTGATAGGTAGATGGTTGGACCTGATGATCTTGGAGGTCTCTACCAACCTTAATGTGTGATTCTCTACAAGTAAACAAATTTTACAAATGCAACCAAATTTAGTGAAACTATATGGAAGCAGAATATTTGGGTGTCCTGAGTCAGACAGTGAAAATCAAAGGCAATTTCAGATTAATATTGACATTTATTTTGAGCTTTGGCAAAGCATTCATGTCAGGATGTTACCTGATAGTAAGAAAAAGCAGTTCTGTTAATCAGAGTTTAATGTCTTTATCATAGGCATAATCTCATGTTTTGCCTTCCCCAGAACAAATGTTTTTCTTAGGTCTGCTTGAGGTTATGCTTTCCCCATGTCAATTTACTTGCAGATTTTCTCCAATACAGCCTCCTGTATAAAACAGGTGTTATTTTTTAAGCTTTTCAAAAGACTTCCCCTTGCTTTTATTATATTAGTGCATTGTCATCAGTTATCCACATTCTCAGTGTGCTGAGGGAAGCATTTGATATTAATCTGTGAAGTGAATTTGAAGAAATTCACTTTTGAATTTGAAGACAATGTCCCATTATCTAAGCATTAAAGTCATTTTATTTTCTTGTTTTGTTGGTTGTTTTATTTTTAGTACATGCATCATGAATGAACCTGCCTCTAGTGGAAATGGTCAAGAGTTTGATGTGTTTAGTGCTATGGATTGGAAGGATGGCATAGGTACTTTGCCAGGAAGTGACCTAAAGGTAAGATATGTAATTTTTTTTTTTAATAAGTAAAATGAAAATATTAAATGCCAAAAGAATGCATTTCACAAGCTGGTGTGTAGGTATCTGCTTTTATGAATAAGGCATGAATCTGCATCCCTGAGTTAAACTGTAGCCTATTAGCTTGTAGCTCTGGAGTTTCTTAGATTAGATTGTAGCTCTGGAGCTTCTTGGTTCAGTGTCTGGTGCTGGCACAGCATCATCCCTGTAGCAAGGCATAAATTAACACTGCCTCACTCTACAGACAGAAGTAATCAAGGGCACAAAAGTTAAGTGTGAAAATTCAGTCCATTTAGAACATGCTATTACTGTATCCCTGAGTGTCTTTGTACTGTCATTAACTCTACTGTCTCATATTCTTAGTACTTTTTATTTCTAAAAATAGTTATTTTTGCTATGCTTTTGTCATCTGGGTGCTAAGAAAAGTGAATAAAATGAGTGCTTCTGAGCTTGGTATAGCTTAGAAATTTGAATGGTGTTGGAATATTACTTTCAATTAAATTTCTGACAGTGCTTGTATTTACTGAAGTAAATTAGAACACTTGTTTTCAAATTATGTTATGTATTTTTTTATTTAGCTGATACTTTTTACTGTGTCATCAGAAGATGTCCTCTGCTGCCTTAGCTAGAAAGACAGTTTTAATATGAAAGACTTTATTGAACATATTTCCTGTTGATTATAGTCCATATCATTCTGTTTAGACATCGATGAGGTTATCTCGTAGTTTATATTTTCAAAGGAATCTCACACAAAAAACAAAGGCTTTTTTTTTTTTTTTCCGGCATCTGACCACCCTCATAGTGATTTTTTTTTTTTTCCTTTTGTGGATACTTTGTTGGAATTTCTTCTGCAGCTTGTGCCTATTGCCTTTTGTCCTTTTCCTGTGTACATCTAAGAAGAACCTGGCTCCATCCCTGCTGTACCTCCTGGTAATTATTGGAAGAAAGAAAGCAGTACTGCCTGTACATGTAGAGAAGCTTTCTTGTTGCCTCTGCCTATTCCTTCTCCAGCTGAGCTTTGGATTTCCTAACTCTCTTACTGTAGGCTACAGCAATATCACTACATACTTTCTCTATATAACATTTTTGCTGTTTCACTTTCTACTTACTTCCCTTTCCATTTGAACTAATTCAGGAGTCCTTAGTTCATTCCTGTTAGCTTTCATCCACATTTACTTAACTACTTGGACACTGGCATGCATCATTCTCCTGGTGTGAAGTCCCTGGAGAGAGCTCTGGGATTTCCTGGGCCTGTTTATCTTTCAGAGTAGTCTCCTGTATGATCTTGCCAAGTAAATCTTTGAACAAGCCAAAATCTGCCTCTCCTGAAGTCCATTGCTATTGTTTCAGTATTTTGCTCACTCCTTTCAGGATCAACAAACTTCACCATCTCGTGGTCACTGCTGCCAAGGCTATGATCATCCTCCACAGCTCTTACCAGTTCTGTGGTTTTTTTCTTTTAGAAGAGTCCAGGCTTCTGAATTCCTATTTTAACAAGCAACATTGTGTGGAAGGCAAACAGAAGAGTGAAATGTTTGAGGAATACAAAAAGGAAGAAGGCAGGAAAATATCATAACCTCATATAAAGCACTGGTACATGCTTTGTTCAGTTCTGGTTACCCTGTGTCAGAAGGAACAAAAGTGAAGCAAAGGTTGTGTTGTTAATTGGTAGAGGAATGGGAATGCTTCCATTCAAAGTGAGGGAAGGGACTGGGAGGTGTAGCTGAGGATAACTTCAACAAATCATATGAGAAGATTCTTAACTATATCCTGTTCAAGAAAGCATGAGCTTCATTTGAAGGTTGCTCTTCTGTTTGTTTGAATTTATTTTTTCTTTTGGAAACAAACAGGTATTTTATTTTTGGACAGAGATTCTTTGGTCCAGGCATTAGGGAAGATCCAGTCAGTGGTGTGATAGGAGTATACCCAGAATGATGAAAGATAGAGAGAGAATTGGCCAGGCAGCTCATTTTGATCTTTTTTGTTCTTGTTATTTTTTGTTTTAAATACAAAAGCAAGGAGTTACTGGATGAAATTGAAATGAAGCCATTCTAACACTGACTGAAGGGGAAATATTTTCTGACAGTGCAGAATTAGTCTGAGGAGATCACTGGACCAGGGAGCATTAAAGACTCAGTAAAAGACTAAGCATTATATAGATACCAACACAATTGTTGCTGGTAGGACAGTAAAGATTTTAAAGCTTTTGAGATAGTTGTAACAACTCATTTTTCAAGGTTGCTTCTAAATACTGATAGTTAAAAGGGTGACTCATCCCTTAGAACTGTGAATGTGATCATGGAAGATATGTTAGGCTCTTTGTGGAATTCTCAGAATAAGGTTAATGTGGATGATTTACCTGAGCTGGCCTGATAAGAGAGTCTTTTAATACTGTTACTGAACCTAAAGACAAATTGCCTTACATAGCAGTTACTTCTTGTAAGCTTGCACATGTCTTTCAGAAATTATAATAGACTTGTTCCACTGAAGATATCAAATCACTGCCATGTATTTACATTGAAAAGTCATGGCAAAAACTGGTGAAAACACTGTAGTAGCAAGATGAACAAATCCAAAGACATGGCAAAAACACTGTAGTAGCAAGATGAACAAATCCAAAGGTTCTCTTCATACAGCTTGATAATGAGTGCCTGATTCTTATTTTTTTTAATCATGAATAATAAGCAATAGCCAACCTGTTAATTTTAGGCAATGTATTGCTTGCATTCCCACATTTAATCTTTTTAGTAAATGTTGGGGGAAGTTGTCTTTGAATACTCAGATTAGGTAAACTATATTGTATGAACATATTTTTAAGTTAAATATGTACCAAAATGTTGAAATGCTGCTTTTTAATAGAGAAGTTTTAGGGAGTTACCTACTTGAAGTCCATATATTCTTAGTCATGTAAGTCAGATGACATTTACTTCTCTTTACTGCTTGCATGATGAAGTTTCATCCTAATTTTTGCATATGCACTTTTCTTGTGTGCAGTATCAACATCCAGCCTCCTCAGACTATCAGGCAATTATATTTGAGCAACCATTCTTTCTAAGAGCCACTTCATTTGTGTAAATATAAGTTCCTTTAGGAATAAAAGCTGGAAAAAACCCCAACTATTTAAGTAGTGTAAAATGCTTGAAACATTCACAAAAAACGTTCCTCATTGCTTAAATTTAACTTTTCTTGTGATATGGAACAACAACTAAATCAGAAACATGGGACTGCATTATTTCCTTTTGTTTTGAAGTCCTGTGGGCAGTTCCATGCCTATCAGACTTTCCTGAGGTGTAGGCTGTGCCAGGAGGCACTCACTTTCCAAGGGAGCTGAGTCAGATACCAAGCTTCTTTTCTCAGCCATGCTATGGGCTCTAATATCTACATCTGTTTCCACATCTGTAAAATGGTGAAAATGTTCTTTTCCTATGGTTTAGGTAGTTGTTAATTGTTAGATTTTTCTCACCCATAGTTGGAGAAGGCTGTGGAAATCTCATCTAGATTTTGTTAAAACTCTTGAACAAAAATAGTCCTAAAATAGTTAATACTCCTTGAATGCTGCTTTGAGCATGCTGTGTGACAGATAAATAGTGAGTGGTTGGGAAAGATGCTAGAATTTCAAATGATACAGGGGATAGGGAGAACTAAAAATCGTACAGTATGATGCACCAGAGACTGAGAGAATAAAAATTTTAGCATTGTATATTAGTTCTTTCAAGATGTTTAAATAAAACAGAAAAGTTGGATTCCAGTAGAGTTAAAATAGTTTAGAAATTACAGAATGCCTTCATGTGGCAGGCTAAGTAATCTATGCTCATCTGAAAAACATCAGTGCTTACCAGTTACTCTGCATGGTGTGAATGTAAATGTGAAATACTCTTCTTTTTTCCTTTTTTTTTTAATAAAGCTCTATGCTGAGTGCAGGCAGTAACACCATCACTTCAAGATTTAAATGTACTCATTAAATGGGAAAAGCTGTAATAATTTACAGTCACTTCCTACTGCAGTGACAGAAGTTTATGAAGTACTTTGTAATGAGTTTTCTAGTGCTTGTGTTTGGAAAGTGAGCTGTTAATATAGTGCATGGACAGAATTTGTGTTATTATTTCCAGCTTGAAAATTATGCTTGAACAGAAGAAAAAAAAATAAAACTGAAGGTGAAGAAATGAGTGTGTAAATAAAGTTGGGCAGCTGATATTGTAGGAAAGAAACTATAGTAGTGGAACATGAATGGTGATATAATGGTCAGTGGTGCTTGATATTTCCAGCCATGCTATAAACAAGGTACTCAAGGCACTAGAGTACATCCTTGAAATTGTGTCCAAGTTTGCTTGATATAATGAACATTTTGAAAGTAATTTTTTTTTCCCCCCTCGTGTTTGATGATATGACAGTAATACCAGGAGTGTCTCTGGCAAGGAATAAGTACAGTGCTTTTATTAGTGCAAAGCAATTTCTGTCCTCACACAGTGACCTGTGCTGTGCTTTGAATCTGGGGAGGGATTTCTTTCTCAGGGGAGAGTCCCTGAGAGTGTCCAAAAGGAAATATCACTACCAGGAGCTGATTCAGTCACTGCCTTCACCTGGAAGACCAGAGAGAGGATAGATTCCCTTCAGGGAAGCTGCTAAGGCGTAGTGCAAAGAGCAGAAAGCAAGGCAGAACAGACTTTCTCTGACCAGGTGTGAACTCCAGCAGATGTACCTAGTGTCTTGGTCTTTTCCACATGAAAGAAACTTTCTCCTGTTGCAATCTTAAGAGAATTAGTTGTCTCACACTTTGCTTCATTGCCATAGATTTCTGGTTAAAACTTTGCAGTGTCATAAAATTATTTTACTAAAAAAAAAGACCAAAAAGGAAGTTTCACAATTAAATTGCTATAACTCCAAAGCCAAGAAATGCCAGAATTAGGATTGCCTTTGTTGTTTTTTGTTTGGTCTTTTTTTTTTTTTAAATTTAGTTTCCTCATACATAGTTATGATATTTGATTACTTAAGTGAAGACTCTGCTGTTTTACTACAAAATCTACTGTGCCATTTGCTGTAGGTCCTGTTAGACTTGTAAATGACTGGGCAGGGGATTTCAGGAAGGAAAAGGAATAATTCTGTGATTAATGCAGGTAAATCCCACACAGGAAAGCTTAGCACTGCACTTGCTTCTACCACAGCCTTCCTGTGTGGTGCTGAACAACTCACTGGAACCCAAACTTTGGCAGGTAGCCATTCATTTTTTGTTTGCCACTTGCTTGAGTTCCCTTTGAGATGTTAGCATTTGGTATTTAGAAATATTCTGGCCAAAATAATTCAGAGCCAGGGTTGCTTTGTAGGTCAACTTCTGGATCAATAAGCGTCATCTTGGCAGGCCTTGACTTCTGGCTCTGTCCTTGATTTATGTGTCACCTTAAGAAAGTCTGCTTAGCTGCAATTTCCTACTGAAGTGGAGATAATAAGACAGACTGAGTTTGCAGTGGAGAAAAATCATTGAGAAGCCCTGTGGTACTAAGATAATTCTTGAGTGCTCGGGGCATGGGGAGGGGATTGGAAGAGCCTGAGGAGTGGCTAAGAATAAAGTAGATAAACATTGCTGCAGACATGACTGAGGTATTGGTGGTTTGCTGGAGAAATGTCTTGCTAAAGGTGTGTGTTTTCTGATGGTATCTAAGCTTTCAGTTCAGAAGTGATGAGAGGATGTTCTATACACTGTTAGGCTTGTTGGGTTTTTTTTTTGGAAGGTTGTAATTTGGTAGTAATCCTTTACTGCTTGTGCCTGCCCAGATAGGAAAAAAACCCAACCCTTTGCTTTTGGATGAAAATTGTTCTCACTTCTTTGTTGTTCAGGATTAGCCTATTACAGTGTTACTGAAACATCTTAAAATCAATCAGAGATTGCTTGAAGTGCTTGATTTTCTTGCTGACAGCATCACTCCAGTGAGAGAGGGTCTGGCCCTGCCCCTTGGTTGCAGTGTGGAATTTAATCTCTGCTCATTATGATTTAGGGAGTCCCAAATAGTCTGGGATCCTACTTAAGTTGTTTGTCTTTTGCTGTAGTTGCAGAGCAGGAGCATGCAGGCAGGATCCCTTCTCATCCTCTAAGAGAGGGTATGGTCAGGTGCAGGGAAGTGTTCCCCTAACCTTCTCTATCCCTGAAAGAGTCAAAATTCTGTGACCAGGCAAGCATCAAGCATCATGTACTTTTACTGAGTGCTTTGAAATAAGCTGGGAGCAGAACACTCGAAAGGCTGAAGAGCTAGGAAGAAGTATTTTTATTTTCTTCTGTAAGTGGCTGAGAACAGAGGGTTTTGTTTCAGGAATTACTCTGCACTGCATTGTAAGAGTAATTGCTAGACTACCAAAAGCATTTTTAGATACATGCTCTTTGTTATTTCAGTGGGTTGTTTGGTTTTTTTAAAGAAAATAAACAGTCATTCTTCTTTCAAACCATGTAGAGTAAATAAGACTGGCTTTACTGCTTGAAAAAAAGAATATAAAATGCCCAACAGCTGCCTCATTTTCTGAATGCTATCCAGCCCCTGCCTGGGGCTGGGGTTCTGTGGAAAAAAATAGTATGTGATCATGCATGTAAAGACTGTATCACACACACAGAGAAGAGGAGAATGGTTGAATGGACAAGTTCTGGCATTTACTAACTTATTCAGCTTCAGTAATATGTAAAGAATAGTTTGGCATGCAGCAGGATGTGGTTGGACAATGCAGTGTCTATAGGCTTTTGAAGAGGAGGAGCTGTAAGATCCCAGAAAGGCTTGGATTTATCTGAGCAGTCCCACTGATCTGATAGCACTGTGATGAAACAGTGATTAAAATCAAGAATAATGCTAAGTGTTTGCTAACCAGAGGTCTGAGTGTAGTTCTTTGGCTTGTAGCCCTGGAGTCCCTGGTGTTGGTCATCTTGACAGACTGCTGTATAACTCTGCTACTTCACAGGCATGAAGAGTGTTTACTCAGTTTACTGTTGTTTTGGGTAATATAACTTGTGCAGGTTTCTTCTGAGCTAGTCCACAGTTACATTGCTGTGGGGACAAGATAAGTTCTGTTCCTGAACGACTTTTGTTATTGCAGCAAATTGTCTTTATTGCAATGAACTCTTTGTCCTTACCTTGCCCAGTAGATGGTGGTGTTGGCTGTTTTTTCCAATTTATTTTAAAGCTGTGCATTAAGATGTGTGGAGTGTTTTCTTCTTTTTGTCCTTTGCACTTCAACTGTTCTTCCTTTTTATTTCTTGCTGTTCTCCCAAATAACATTTTTAGCTTGTATAAAACAATAGCAGCCTTTACTCTGATTTGATCTCTGATGAGATCTTGTACACTCCTAAAAGGGCACAAGTAACAGCAAACAGAGATAATCTGATCTTTATTGCTCTGAATTAGACACATGCAACAACAGGGACTTCATTTGCAACTAGGTTGTGGACATTTCATTGTGTTAGATTTGAGCTTCTAAGAATTAATCTGCAATGTGGTAGATATTCCACATTGTTTGCAAGTTAATTTTTATCCCATGTAGTGACACATACACAGAGTATTTTTGTGAAATGTGGAGAAAGAGAACTGAGAGCTCTTTTCAGGTGTAATTCCCCCTACATGAAACCACAGAGTGCCTTCTTATCTGCATGACAAGGCCATTTTAATGTTTAAAAAGGTGTTTATTGATAGTAATTTTGATCTCTATTGAAGAACTTAGCATGTGGATAGACAGAAATGGTTTGCAAAGTATTTATGATGTTTGATTATTATTTATTTAAGCCTTGATTATCCTTCAGTGTGTTCTTTATTTGTTGAGTGAATATTAAAATGTTCCTGGGGATTAAATTAACAGTCATATAAGATGAAGTCCTGGTATATCAGGGCATCATTTCCAGAGAATGTGAAAAATGTATCTCTGCTCTAAGTGGAAGGAATCTCTAAAGATGTTTAGATGGAAGCTGCTGTTTAATTCCATTTTGATCCCTCTGGAAACTGATAAACAAGCAGCTAAATAAGTTCTGTGTTGTGTACTTGCCCACTGACAGTTGGAGTCATTCTGCCAACCCAGTTTATGATCTACTTGTGTTACAAAAACAACAGAAGCTTGAAAATGTGTATTTTTGCCCTTCTTACTAACCTGTGTATGAGAGTTTGGAAGTTAAATTTGCTATCCAAAAGTTACTTTTACTCCTGTTTATCTTTGCGCATGAAAGCTGTTGAGGTTTCTTTCTCTTTTCTTCTTTGCCTTCTGATCTTTTAAGACCCATTGGGTGTCATAGAGAATTATCTTCTTAAGAGGTAACTTAAACCAGACATTTGACAAACATCAAGTAGATTAAGTTCATACCCAATAAGCTTTATAATTTATTGTCTTTTAAACATTGAAGTGACAACCAAATCAGAATTCTTTGTGAGATTTATGTTAGAGTAGTTGATAGTAATGGCCTTTGTTTCCATCAATGGGAATTTTACTTTTTGCTTTAATGAAGACAGAAAGGAAAATCCCTTCATCCAATATCATTGTGACTTAAAAACATGTTTTTAACTCATCAGAAAGTTCTGGAGCCATCCTCAGAAGTTAGTTCAATGGCTCTGTTTCCTTCTCTATCACCTGCTGAGAACTTTCAGTCTGTCAGGACACCTTGGGAAGTACATGAGAGGATTGGTCTGACTGTATTTTAGCTTGGATCACCAAGAATAGAGGAAATACTATGACAGAACCTTAACCTTTAGATTTATTTTTTTTGTCACCTCCTTTCTATGTAGAATAGGCTTACAAAACTGTTGAAGTTTTTCATGGACACATAAACTACTACTAATCTAGATCCCTTTTTGTCATGCTTCCAACAGTGGGCACTGGTTGGCACATTGCTCTGGCAGCTCTTATCCTGTGGTGACTTTGTGCAGCATGCTGCTCTGTACATTTATTTATCCTGTTTTTAAGCAGTTAAGCTCTGTCCCAAGTTTTTCATTGCTTTTCCTCCCCAGCTAAAACCAGAGTGTGGCTCTCCTGCTCTGAGCTATTTTTCTTGGTCAGCATATACAGAAATGCTGAAGCTGTAGCTGAGGATGCAGTGAGTGAACACAGACATATCTGCTTTGAGTTTGTGTCCCAACAGGAGCTGGAGGCCCCTGACACTGATAAAGGGCAGGCTGAATGCAAAACCAGGAGATACAGAGGTCAGATGAGGCAGCAGCCCTAGCATAGTTGCACCTTCTTGCCTGCTTAGGACAGTAGCAAGTGGTTCCTCTCCATCACTGAGCCCATCTTGGCATGGTGGCCCAACCATTGAAGAGTTGCTTCCTTAATGATGCAGTTCTCCATGCTGTGAATAACCTCCAGGGAGAGAATGGCTGGGAGCAGCTTTCCCTGCAGTCTTTCACCCTTTCACCCAGCTCATTGCACTAGCTAGGGTGACATCCTTGCATACCACAGGAGGCTTTGGTGGAGGAGGAATATCTATATGCTGTTGAGGCTGAGCATTGAGCAGATCATGCAGAAATAGCCCAGGTATTAGTTGGATTGTTCAGAAATACCTTTGGTGTACAGATAGTCTGGCTGATGGTGTATGAAGGTGAAGTTTATGTTTCCAGAAGTTGGTTAGTAACCTCCCTGGGATCTGTTGGTTGATGGGCTGCAGCACTCACTTTGTTTTAGTGCCTGCAGCCTGCTTGCTGATCCAGCTGGTATACAGTTAGAGCTCTTGGAAGCAAGGCAGATTTTTACCCTGGCATCCACCTATTGCAGTGGCAGCAAAGCACAAACAGCAAAAATGATCTTAATCAAAATGGGAACCAGGCTGGTGTGTAAGTCAACTGTCAGACACAAAGATCCTCTTCTGATTGGTAACTCCACTGCTTTTCTTTGGATGGAACAGCATGAATGTCTGTCCCCAAACTGGAGCATGAGCATATGGTGTTACTGCTTTTGGTTGCCTTTCAAAGCTGAACTCCTGGTCTTTCAGTCAGATGGATTTATCAATAGCTTGACCACACTTAGGTATCTGTTGTGAACATAGCTGAGTGCAAGTGAAAATCTTGGCTCCAGAATTCATATGACTGCATGAGGTCCTCCTGTTTTTCCTCTCCCTCCCCTCGGCTTGATGTTTTTGAGGACCTGGTGGCTCTTTGCAGATGCTGAGGCTGGGTGGACTGTATTAGTGAAAGCACACTGTTGTGGTATGTACATCATGAGGCTTACTTTTGCTTTCATTCAAAATGGCTTATTTTTGGCACTATGCCATAGCAGGGTCCAAAGTGAGTGGGAGTGATATATTCTGCATCCTCCGGATGCACAGAGAAGATCAATATAGTGCCAGGCAGTTGTTCCCTTTATTCCCCAAGGTAAAGTTGCCTGACCAGAGAAACAGCAGGAGGCTTCATGCTGCTGCCCTGAAGGAATATTCTTGCACGTGGGTGCTGGGCAGCTTTGAAAGACTCTCCCAGGCCTAATTTTTCCTGTTGAGCTCCTTTGTGAGAGCACCTCACTGCTAGAGACAAGTCCTCTATGGCAAAGCTCGGAGAGTTACAGCCCTTCACTGTTCAGAGCAGACTGTTACGGACAAAATACTACCCTGAGTTCAACCTCTGTGACCAGCTGGGCCTGCAAACCACATAGTGACTGGGAAGCTGAAGTTTATTTTCATCTGGTAGCACTGTAATCATTACAGCATTTGGAAAACACTTCTCTGCTGGCAGCAGGATGGATGTATCTCCTGGTGCTCCTGTGTAAGCACAGCATGTGGGGTATTGTTCAGCCTTGCTTCTGGCTGACAGTAATATCACGTTCAGCATGTAATTAAACAGCTCATAAACTGCCTTGAGATGTTCCTTGATGTGCATTTCACAGTGAAGCAGTGCTGTGTTTTTGGAGGATGCTGGAATTCCTGTACTCTGTGTGGCATTTGTATTGGACTTTGAGTTCCCTTTTCCTCCACAGAAATGGTGACTGGAGTGTGTTGTTTTGCTGGCAATGAAAAGCATATGGTTAGGAGATTTCCCCCTTAATTTTAGTTACTGATTCTTTGAGTCTTGTGTGTCAGTTAGATGTCAATCTGCATATGGAGGCAGCTCTGCCAGTATCTATTGCAAATTAAGATTTTTAGTTGAAAAAATGAGTTTCCATTTTGCTCGATAGAAAGAAGAACATCTTGTTTCTTGTTTAATTCCTTGGGGATAAGCAAAAACACTCAGAAATCAGTTATGATGAGGACACCATGTAAAAACTTTCTTAGTGAATAGAGAAGACACCATAAGAGAGTATTAGTAAATTTTTCCCATGCTTTATGCCATTTGTTTTGTCTTGCAGTTTAGAGTGAATGAATTTGGGGCCCTGGAGGTGATTACAGATGAAACTGAGATGGAAAGTGTTAAAAAGGCAACTGCTACCACAACCTGGATGGTTCCAACTGCTCAAGAAGGTCAGTTAAGAAGCTGTGGACATTTTCTATGGTAGACTATTTTTTTTGATGTATCAGTTTTTCTTAAAGATTGTCCCCAAGATGAAAAAAATCCCCACTTACTTGCTTTAATGCACAGAGTATCTCTCATGCTGTTACCTGCTTCTTGGAGTGTGAATAAGCATGAAAATAAATGCATGTTAAGTTAAAAGGAAATAATTCCACTGTTAAACATCTAAAGTTCAATTACAGCCACAGTTTTTTTCTAAGTTTAGAATCAGTATTTTCCCTCTATTTAATTTTCCAAAACAGTCATTTTTTTTACTTTGTTGAGAATTTGTTAGATTTTTGTTGTTGTTTAGCTGGTTCTGCAGACTACCTACAGACTTTTAAGTGCCTCCAGGTCATTTGTGATGAAGTACCTCACACTGTAAACTGCCTTCCCGTCCTAATAGCTGCTGCTCAGCTGCATGTCTGCACTGTTGCCTTGCTCCTGCTGACTCTCCTTTTTTTTTCAGTGTTAAAATTAGTGTGTAGTAACCATTTCTGTTTCTCTTGAATGGTAGAATTCTAATAGTTGTAGTATGAGTCTCTAAGTAAGATATTTCCTTGATTTAAAAGACTGATGTAAGGAAACACATTTTGTTCAAGGAAAGTTGAACTTACATGGTTGTAAGTTGTGAAAATCTTGGTACACTGACTCCAGCAATGATGGAGTAGAGTGAAAGAGAGTATCATGACTGGTTTTGCAATTACTTAAAACTACCTAGGTTTTTGTCCTTGTTGATGCTACATTTTATCACAGAATCATAGAATTGTTTGGGCTGGAAGGGACTTTAAAAGATCATCCAGTTCCAACGCCCCTGCCATAGGCAGGGATCACACCAGATTGCCCAGGACTCCATGCAACCTGGCCCTGAACACTGCCAGGGATGGAGCATCCACAACTTCTCTAGGTAATCTGTTCCAGTGCCTGACCACCCTCTGAGTGAAGTATTTCTTCCCACATCTAATCTAATTCTCCTCTCTTTCAGTTTAAGCCCCATCCCCCTTGTCCTATCACTGTCTGCCCATGTATAAAGTCTTACTCCCTCTTTTTTATAAGCTCCCTTTAAGGAGTGGAAGGCCACAATAAGATCTCCCTTGCATTAAGTCCTTTGAAAAGCAGACTTCAAAATTTTGGTGTAACAATCATCAGTGTAAATAAGATAAGGAAAGTCAAACAAAGTTCTCCTTTGCTACTCTCGCCAGCATTAAATCTTAATTGTCATGTAACTTTTGTGAATAGGTGGAACATTTACACCACTGAGAAAGTTGTTTGGGCCTCATCTGAAGCTTTAGACTACAACTACTCTGGTCTGTAGATCTGTCTCCAAGGCAGTGATAGTTATTCAAGATTCAGATCTCTGATGAGAGTGACAGCAGTGTGATAGTATAGCAGCACAACAGGTTTTCTCCTTAGACTGAGAGATCCCAGCACACAGCTTCATGAGCTGTGGTGTGTTAAACCTAAAAAAAGTGTTGCTACTGAATTGAAGTGTGTTTCTGGAGACAAAAAGTTCCCCTCCAAATAAATATTGCTAAAATTTTCCATTATGAGAGGAAAGAGTTATTTTGATTCACTAATGATGCTGGAGTGTAAATATAGCACATAAATTCTATATTCTTCTGGTGGAGATTAGTCTGCACACAAGTTCATTTGATTCCACTTTAAAAGACAGTACAGTGCTCAAGCAAAAGAAATAGTTTGTGTCTTGAAATTGGACTTTTGAGGGACTGCAAAGTGAAAGAGCTGCTCTGGAAGCTGGAGATCTTGACAGTGCTTCATACTTGCATGTGAGTGAAAGAAACAACATCCTGTCCTAGGCTACACACCTCTTGTGGGGAAATTGGAGTTTAAGATGGTGTTAGAAATTTTCTTCATTACAAATTAGTGATATTTTACTTCTGATAGACCTCATGCAGTTTGAGCAATAGCTACTGCTGTGAGGGATTGCAGAATGTAATCAGCGATTTACTTCCAGAAGTAAGTTCACCTACTGAGAAATAACTCTCTCCTAAACCTTTTTCGCAAGTAACCCTACATGTAGGTCAAAAGTGAGGTATGTCAGCAGGAGATGGGGTGAGGAACTCACCCTTGGGGCACTCAGTGTGGTGCCTGTTATAAAATTCACCCCTTACATGAGTAGCCACATCAAGTAATGTCACTGTGCCACTGGTGACAGAAGCATCAAATTGGTGGATTCCTCTCTCTTGCAATGTGAAAACTCAACTTGCTTATCAGGAGCATGGACCCCATACAGACACTAACTCCCAGTTCTTCATTCTAACCAGAGCAATGTGACTGCCATTCTTCTGTTTGCTTGGCAAGGCCTGCTGAGGATGGTTGGGAAATCTATCACCTCTACTTAAGTGAAGTTACTTTTTCTCATTGTGCAGCCTTTTCAGAAAAGACAGGGATCTCCACAAGGTTGAAGGACACTGCAAAAATGGATGGACTTGTTTTCTGTGAAAACTGTTATCACTATGGTACCGTAGAAGAATTTGTTCCTGAAGGGAAATTTTGCAGCCAGAAATGTGCCCAGCAAGTAAAAAACAAGTAGGTGCTATTATAAAGCATAGAAACAAAAGAATTTGGCATAAATGCAGCATGAGAGAAAAGTGGTGGGATAAAACATTAATGGTGGGGCAAAGGGAGATAAGCAGCCATGTTTTGATGAGTCTCCATCAGTTTATAATGTTCTTTCACTGTTTTTCTTGTAAATGCATGAAAAGCTTGTGGTTTTGTCTAACACTGATGCTGAAGGAAGCTTTCTTTGCTCAGTGTGCTGTGTTCTGCTGTCAGATGTCAGATGCTACAACAGTCTATGGGATGCATGAATCAATGTCTGACACCCACCTTGTTTCATAATCATTGCAATTAAGATAATCATTAATGAGTTGGTTTGTCTCGTAAGTTAACTATAGTTAAGTGCAAGAGCTGTGTTAGAGATGACTGAGTGAAAACATGAGAATACTCTAGTTTCTCAGTTGCTTTTCTTTCAGCTAGTGCAGTCCATCTCATCATAGATGGGAAGGTTTGTCTTAGTGTGTCCATTCTGTATTGTATATTACTGCATTCTAGCAGTTTTTAACATCTATGATTTTATACATTTTCCTTCATTTTTACCTAATTGCTTCAAAGTTCTCTGTTCTGATGACTCGTTTAGCAATTTGCACAGCCACCTACCAGCTTTCTCCAATAGGATCTGTCAGTCTTAACAATTACCTTAGCTTTCCTTCCTGCAAATTGCCCTGCAGTCCTAAACATTTCACAGTTTGCTTCTCCATGAGACTTGCTGGTATATAGGAAAAGACACACTGTTTAAAACATGCAGAACTTGTTCAGTGTAGGCTGACAGCTTTCCTTTTGCAGTTGCTGTTGTGTAGCTTTCAAATTAATTCTTTTGACATGTAATTTTCAGCAGTATTTCTAAGAATATATGTGGCATGATACCCTGGGACCTACAAACACTTGACCTTCAGATTGACTTGCTTTTTACTTGTTGTATGAATATTAGAAGTGAAGTAATATTGACTTTGTGTCATTGTGTTGCTCTTATAATAGAGAACCAAAGGAGGAAAAGCCCAGTGTGGAATGCAATGGGGAAGATGATTCCAAAGGCATTCGGAAAAGAAAAGCAAAGTTACCTCTCAAAGAAGAGTCCAGGGATAATGGGGACAAGAAAGAGAATTCTGATGAAACTGTTAGTATGCATCATAAAGCCAAGTCCTTCAGTGGGAGTTTTGCCTTCTATTGCAATGTCAGTAATTTCATCAGGCTACAGATGGCATCCCTCTATCAGAGCTACAATAAGTAGTTGGTTCACTTACCAATTTCATTATACCTCATCAGTACATTGTAGTTTTTCTCTCTTTTTCCTCCTTTGTTAAGAGCAGAAGAAAACATATTTAAAGGAAAAATTAGACTAACCTAGATTGGCTATGTCTTCAGCAGGGAAAAAATACCACAATGCCTTTCCATAATGTTTGTTTTCCTGTAATATTTATTTTCTTCCCAATAGCTGTCACAAAGCTGAGAGGAACACAGTTCTGAGGGGGAAGGGGAGAGCTGTGCAATGCCAAATTGTCAAAAAGCTGAAGACACTAGAGTTGCCAGAAGGGAATTCATAGTTCTCTCTCTAGCACTATTATAGGCAGAAGTCAGGGGACAACTTTTTACCTCCATGTATCTGCCTTCCCAAAGAGTAGTTATACTGTGTTCATCTACTCAAGTGCTAATGAAAGTGCTAATACACAAAAATTGAAATAAATCAAAAGGATCAGTGCCATTTTATGTTTAGTAAAGGGCAGACTAAAGCTGTGAGAGGTTTTCCTTCCAAGTTATTTTGGAAGCATGAACATATCAAAGATACTGCTGTTTATCTCCATCTCAGGCAGGCCTGCTGAAGGCTTCTTGGTCTGTCCTGGCTTAGACAAGACTGAAGAGTTCTTCAGTCTATCATTTTCACTGTGTTTGCTTTAATTTGTCACTGATGATGTGCTTTGTTTTTATTTTATTAGGTTTGTTTGTGATAAGGGAGAGCTATGTCAGTAGCTGTTCAAATGAAGTCACAGTTAAACCTTGAGTGTGTCCATTTTTAATGTACTACACTTTTGAACTAAAATGAGCTTACTATACTCTTTCTTTTTTAATTTAGGAAGACAAACCTGAGGGAAGGATCTTGAGAGTCTCACAGAGAGCCAGGAGGAAAAGAAAAGGGGATATAACAATTTTGAAACAAAGTAAGTTAGATTATGAAACAAAAATCTCATCTATCAAGTCTTCAGGTAATATCCATCTCTTCCTGTGAATTACTGGTATTGTTTCAATATGGAATTTGTATTCCATATTGAATAATTCCTTAAAAATTCTGTGAAGAGAAAATGCTAGTGTTACTTACAGCAATTAAGGATTGAACTGAGAGAGCCAAGTGAGAACTGGGGAAAAACCCATCACTTGGAGATTCATTACCTTTTACAGAGAACCAATTTATAGACCTCTGGCAGCATGGAGGAGGATATAGTGAGGGTAAATGTAATTGATGCACTTTTTAGGGCTTTTTTTTTTTTTTGCTGGAATCAGGCTCATTGAGCTCCCTTATGTTGAAAGATAAGTATTAAGTAGAAGTGAAAGTTTACTTTTGTTTCCTTGGGGATCAATTTGGTATCTATGGTATGTTCTGGAAATAGACACATTTACGGAATTGGTTAGGAATAATTGCTAGAATCAGTCCAAAGGGATATAACAGTGTATCAAGCAGCTTAAGAAAACAGATTTTTAAATGAGTGATGTTTTTTCAAGCTGTTTGTATGATCAATACTTCTAGGAAGAATCAGAGCATCAGCAGCTATTATACCTCACTGGTATACCAAGCACAAACCTACATCTTGACCTCCAAAGTGTTTCTTATGATAGACTGGGAGTCATTACCAGAAGCTGCCAGGCCACTAATCAGCACAGAGCTCCAAGTTGCTCTGCTGCACACTAGGCAGATGAAATACTGATTGAAGATGCAACATAGAAGAGTTCTGGAAGATCCTGCCCCTGAGCTGGAATTACTCCTGAAATATAAATATTATTTCTATAGTTGTTTTCAAAGCTAAGGTGATAAGAAGTGTGTGAGATACAAGAGCAAAGCAGATGCTCTATGGAAATCACTGCTGTCCACTGACAGAATTATCTGTACAGATTCCTTCTGTTTGGTTGGGTTTTTTTACTTGATTGGTATTTTTATTATTATTATTTGGGGAAATGTCTGTTTAGCACAAGAGATTTGGGATAAAAGACCAGTTTATATTCAGAACTAAGCATATAACTCCATATTAGTGTGCTGAACAACATCTCTCTTAAATGGAGGAGATAAAAACTGAGTAAATAACAAATAAAATGAGTGTGCTTTAATAGCATTGAGTGGTTGCTTTCATTCTGAAATTTGTTATCTTTTTGGTTATGCTGTCAGCTTTTTGGGGGAGAGCTTGGCATTGCTATTGTTATGGTTCTTTAACCTAAGGCATTTGAAGGCCCATACTAAAACCATGAACCATCTTGTCCAGGAGCTGCTTTATGCTGCTGACGCTGCCCTTGTTGCCCAGACAGAAGTAGCTCTGCAGCGTTTAACATCCTGCTTTGCAGCCACTGCTGAGCTTTTTGGGCTGGAAGTTAGTTTAAAGAAAATAGAAGTTATATCAACCTGCACCTCAGGAAGTTTTTCATCATCCTCATGGTCTGAATTGGTGATTCAGAATATAAATCAGTCCAACAGTTTAACTACCTAGGCAGCCTCATCTCCTCGGATNGGAGGATGATGATGATGTTATGATTCATGTTCTAATCATGAAAATGCTTAGCCAGACTGTTACTTAAGAGACTGAATTCTCTTGTGAGTAGTCCGCAGTCAGGAACAGGCCTGAATCATGCTGTGGACTGTGAGGAATCCTCCTGGCAGCATGATATAAAATACTAAGCTGCATGTGTACAGAGGATGCATTTTAGGTGAAGATCAGTAGAGCAGAGTGAAGGTGTGTAAAAGTAGATACACTCATGGCCAGCTCCACAATTCATCTGCTGTGTAAGTTTCTGGCTTTTGCTAGTGCAGCTAGTGCTTTATTTTCAATACCTAAAGGCTGTTCCTTGCTGATGTGACTGTAGCCAATATTAAGGTGGACTGGAGCCAATATTGCAATTACTATGCAAGTGTATGTGAGTGTTCATAGTGTATGAGCAAACCTGAAACTGGAGGTTTCTGTCATGTGCTAATGACATGATGGGGAGGGAAAAAAAAGCACTGGTGACAGTTTTGATGGCTTGGAGAAATTACTGTTAAATCACTGCCTCTCTACGCCAAAACATCAAATGGCAAAGTGATGGATTAGGTTAGAAACATTCTGAATAATATTAACGAATAAGGTATTTCAACATGTCACAAGTGCTATCCAGTTAAAAATGCTTTCCAGGAAAAGAAATTCTTGGAGAAAAAAATAATTATTCAAGTACTTTGTGATTTGAACTGATCTTTTTACATATTGGCAGACTGTGTATCTTAATGCTTTTATGAGCATGAGGGAAAAAGGGACAGGAAGCAAGACTTTCAGAAGTTGTTCTTGTCACCTGAAAAAGCTTTTTCTTGGTCCTAATCAAAATTTGAACCTTTCTATACAAACCAGGAACCTTCATATGCTCTTAAACCTACAGAGCTACTTCTTTTCCTGAATTAAGTCCTCAGAACCACCAGGAATGCATTTAATAAAATGCAGACTTGAGATGGGTATATTATAAACTTCAAAATGTTTTGGTTTTTTGTTGTGTTGAGAAATTATACACAGATTTTAGTACTGTGTGTTTCTTTACAGCTGTCCCCTCTAAAGGAAGGCAAGCATGGTGTTGGGCATCCTACCTGGAGGAAGAAAAGGCCATTGCAGTACCTACTAAGCTTTTTAAAGAGGTATGACCTTCTGAGCTTTATATCAAACACCTAAGATCATGGAATTTCTAGGGAATCAATTTGAATTAAAAATGAAGTAAAGATTTTGTGCTTCTTTGGGGGGAAAACCTGCAAGGTAAAATGAGTGAAATTAGTTAGCTTTCTCTGCTTTCTCAGAGAATTCTGTAAATGTAGGTGAATGCTGTCAACTGAGACTGCAGAAAGCAGAGGCTTTCCCAAAACCTGCAAAAATTCGATACATAACCTCATTTTTCCAACCATATAATTCCCTTTAAATATGTTCAGAAAGGTGGTACAAAGGTTATCTCTTGACTTGTTGCTTTGATTATATTACCTGTATTTTGCAGCTCCTGCTGACATTGTATTTTGTTACTGTATCAGATACTAGTTTAGCTTGTTCTCATTTTGCCTGTCCTCTAATTGGATGTCACATCATCTCTTGCTTGTCCTTTGCCTGCTATGGTAGCCTTTGGAATTTGTCATTTCAGTGCTTCCTCTAGTTCTGTCTTGTGTCTCTTGCTCTGTATGCAAATCCACAAAGCTTCTATGCTGTTCTCCTTACAAGATATGTGAAGGTGTCTCAGCTGCTTTATTCTGCTGTCAATATCTGGTATTGATGTGGAATTGATGGCCTGAGATGTGGAAATGAAAAGGCAAAAGAGATTATCATTGTTGTGATTAGCAGAGGAACAGTGACCACCAGGAAGGGGTCAAAGTGTCACTGTACAGGCTGAAAAACATATAATTAGATTGTTAAAATATTTTATTAACAGTTAGTGAAAAAAAGCTGAGGACAAAGCATGTCATCATCTTTCCCCTGATTAACTCTTTTGGTAGTTGATGATCTTCTTACTTATTCTCAGGTTGTAAGTCATTCCAATATCAACATGGTCTTTGAACAATCATCCATTTCTCTTTTCCACTGTATGGTTTTAAAACTGTGAATCATTTTCAAGTGATTTATTAGTTCTTTCAGAAACATGAATGATAGCTAACCAGTATTCTTTCCCTCATAAAGATACTCTGTCTTTATCTGCTATGCTTTCAGAAGTGTTGAAACTCTTCTTTTCCATTGCAGTACCAGTCTTTCCCATACAACAAAAATGGATTCAAAGTAGGGATGAAGCTGGAGGGGGTGGATCCTGAGCACCAGTCAATATACTGTGTTCTGACAGTGGCTGAGGTAAGGAGAGGGGATTACAGGAGAGGCTGAACCCAGACAGCAGCAGCTCTAAGTGCTCAGTCTTCTCTAATAAGCAGACAGAAACTGTATGTAGCAAGATGCCTTTGAAATGAATAATGCTGCATTAAATCTACCTGACAGACAGGTAAAAACTATATCCAGTGCCATGCAGCAGGGACTATTTACATCTGTTTAATACATGCATTACACTGTTACACTAGATGGATGATATGTGTTTTCCCTGTAATCCTGTTGTTTAAATTTAAAAGAGAAAATAAGTAGAAAAAAAATCAGTATAACAAGTGATACATAGCAGATTTTTAGAAGTTTGATAGTATTTGCAGTTGCTCCATTCACTAATACAAATACCTAACACTTGCTTTGTGTGGTAGTTGTGCTACAGATTTTTCAGGCTGATAATCTTAGAAGTTACCTGTATTGGCAACTTCCACAAGTCAATACATAATATAAAGTCACTTTCTCTTTTTGCTGCTGTTCATGAAACATTTTTTTCTGATGAGCAGCTTGTTTGCTTTTAATGGCATAAAAGAGAACATGTTTCTCAGTTCCACTGTGTGTGTCTTTCAAAAGCACTTTACATGCGTTTTACTTTAGTTTGACTGAGGATCCTTTATGGTTTTATTTTGTGAATTAAAATGGGGAAATAGGGCTGGGGCTGCCACCACCTCTCTGGGCATCCTGGGCCAGTGTCTCACCACCCTCCTGGGGTACAACTTCTTCCTAATGTCTAATCTACATCTCCCCTCCTCAAGCTTGGATGATCTTTATGGTCCCTTCCAACCCTGACAATTCTGTGATGTACTATATAATATATATATCTAATATATACTATAATTCATTTATTATTACTTAATATTATAGTTTGACAGCATCGTTATCTGTGCTTTGTCCATGATTATGTCAGATGCATTCATGATCTTCTCTAGGATTTGTGTTCTATTCTAATGTAGGGTTGAAGAGTTTTCAAGTTTTTGAATAGTAATGGCAATATCCAGCTTTTAGTTAATTATTTTCACCAGAAGAGGAGGCACTCAGATTGAGAATAGCTTTGAGCTTTTATTCTTTCCTGTCCATCAGATGAATTTATTCGGTGTTGGCTTGAGCAGAAGGAAAAGGCTGACTTAAACCACACTGTTATGTAGAATACTGAGCAGAAACTGTTACATGTAGGGCAAACTTCTTAAAAACAAAGTGTTGTATGTTGTACCTTCTTACTTTTAGGTTTGTGGCTACAGAATACGACTTCATTTTGATGGATACCCAGATTGTTATGATTTCTGGGTGAATGCTGATTCTTCAGACATTCATCCTGTTGGATGGTGTGAGAAAACAGGTCACAAGCTTCATCCACCTAAAGGTATGGTTTAGTTTGAAATAGGTGCATTTTCTATAGCTGTCTAATGCTGTAATTACTTAAATCTTCTTTTGGTAGAAACTTCTGTTTATTTAGTCAGAGTATTTGACTCAACTCAAACTCTCTTGCTAACATCTTGAGGTTGAATATTCAGTGGAAGTTCAGAGAGAACAAAATGAACCATTAGAGTAACTCATAAGGCACTAGGAAAGGAAGTTAAGCAACAAACCTAGAACCCAAATAATGCTTCTTTTGAATAAAATGGCAGCATCCTGATGCTTAACCTAAGGTCTTAGAGGTAGCTGAGAATCCTTTAGTGGCAGATCTTAGGATATTTTCATTACTGGGTATTGATCACCATTATTGTAGATGTGTTGGCACAGACTAATGAAGAGTGTGCTCTTGCTGCAAAGAGTAAATTTGAAAAGGAATGAACAAAAAAAGGGTAAGATTAAGAGCTTGTAAGCATGTATGTAGCTTAGGTAAATGGTTTACATGGGGTGAAATGTGTGTAATTTGCTTGCTTAATTACTCTAGTTCAGATTCTGTAACTCCTTTATTTTGGCAGATGAAGTACATCTGCACTGAACTTAGCCATAAAAAAAAGGAATAAATGGGCTCCCTTTTAGGCTAGGAAGGGAATATGTGGAGATGAAGAAGCAAGTCCTGGTAAAAAATAACTGAATATGGTGTTTTGACATCCAGAGTGAGGGTAGGATAATGGGCTTTGGAATGGCTGCAGAATGATGAGTGTGCAGAGTCAAGAGTATGCATTATGGAGAATTACAAAACTGTGGATGTAAGTGCTGGGGTGTGGAAGGTGAGAGTAAAATCACTCCAAGTGTACAGGTAGAGGGCTTGCCAGTGTGGGAGAGGATGGGATTTGTGCAGCTGAGCTTTGGAGGAGTAGGAAGGAGCATGTGCTGCTCATCTGAGCACTCTGCACGCTGGAGTGCTCTGTGCTGCTGCTCCAGTACAGGACTTTTCACTGGGCATAGTACTGCATAACTAGCTGAGCAGAAATAGCAGTTTCTTGAGCATAAATCAGAAGGTTGGCCTCCACTCGTAATAAGTTACATGGAGCAAATGAGTAGTCCCCATTAATAGAGTTAGTGATGTTATTATGGCATGCTTAGTAAATTTTATATCTGTGATGAAGCTTTATCATCTTTTCCATCTTAAATGCCTTATTTAGAAAGCTGAAGCTTTTGTTAACAATGAATTATTACTGCTGGAGGAGAGTTACAGTCTGTTTCTTAGTCACTTTAATTAAAAGTTAAGCTTCAGTTTCTCTTCTGGTCCTTTTTTGAGAGATGAGTAGGAGTTAGAGATCTTCCTTTCTCACTTGGTGACTAGAAGACTCATGCTGGCCAGAAACTGTTTCACAGTGTACTGAAACTAGTTTTTTCCGTGGACTTTGTCTCAGTACCAGTACCTGATCCCATCATACGTATGCAGGTGGGAGTTTTGTGTTATAGACTGTGAGAGTTGAGCTAGGTTTGAATATTATGTAGAATTACCAAGGGAAAACTAAAGCCTTGATACCACACTCTTTTAAAAATTTGTTCAACTGCTCTGTGGCTGTAGTATGTCAAGACAGAAGATAACTGGAGTATAAAGAAAAATACCATTGTTTGGACTTGGTGGTTAATTTATGTTAGCTGGTACTTGAAATGAAAAGCAAGAAAGGCAGATGTGGAGAAGGTGAAATTAAAGGATGATTTACTTGTAGTTCCTTGGAAAATATGAGATTCTCAGAAAGTTAAACCTGTTGTCTCTGGTGTATTTGAGTAATACTTCAAATAGTCAAGAGGTGACATATTTCAGTAGTTAAGGCAATCACTCAGTGAAATGGGTGGGCTTGGTCCTACAAACTGTTTAAGAGGAGAATAAAGGAAAAAGACTATTTGCTTACAACTCTTAGCATTGTTTTTTTTTCTAAGTTAGAAGTGCCAGTGGTTTCTTGTGAATTATTTCAGTTTTCTCTAAGCAAACTACCAACAGAAATAAAGATTTCATTCCAAGTGCTGTATACATGAAGTAAAAAACATGGCAAGTCCATATGGGGACAGTTTACACTGTAAATGCATAAGGAGTCCTGAGGCACTGATGGTGCAAGCAGCTGTTCTGATACATAATACAGGGAGTGTGTTTTAAAGCTTGTAGTGGTCATGGTATATTAGTGATAGCCTGAGGATGTGGTAGAGTGAAGTGTGTAGGAGGAGGGAATTGTAATAGTCTGGCATAGTGGGAAGAGTTTTGGGGCCTGCAGGCACTTTGCTCTTTCTGCAGTGAAAGCAAGAGACTGAAAAGCAGCTGGAGAGCACTTGCCTGGGCTTGTTGGTTGTGTTTGTGTCAGTCAGACCACCAAAGAGAAGTTAGTTGGTACCTGTGAGGCAGAGAGGTGCAAAGGTGTGGTTTTCTTGGAGAGAGGTGACTTGTAGCCTGTGCAACTTGGAGAGATTTGTTTGAAGGGAGGGAGATTATAGTATAAAACTGGTCTCTTACTGAGACTCTTTTTTTAACCTGGTAGAATTAAGGATTTTAGTTTTTAGGGCTCCCCTAGACCTTCTGCCCCTTGAGGACCTTCAGGTCCCTTGATGGCTAGGAGTGTGAGCTTAGAGATCAGGGACAGAGCAGTGATTTTATAAGAAATGCTTCCCAGCTTCTTTTGCAGGTGAAATGGAAACTGAGGTGAAATCTCCTGAGTTCTTGCCTGCTGCTTTATTTATATGACTATTCTTCCTCCTAGATGAAGATTAGGAACACTTCAAATGTCAGTGCTAGCCAACTATAAGAAACTAATAATGTGCAGTTCAAGAAAGCAGAGTATTTAGCTCAGTTAGTGCAAAAGAAAGCTTGACATTTGGGTAAGGGAGTTCAGCCAGCCCTAAATAAAGAACACAATTCCTCTTTGTAATACCAGATGCCCAAATAAAAGTAGACAAGCTTCATCAACTTTCTTTTGAACTCTCTAAACTCTTCTTCTAAAGTGTATTCTGCTAAAATTTCTAATAATCAAAACCAGTGCTCCCTAAGAGACTCATTGGGTTCTTACTGAGATAGAGTTCATAAGGTATTTTAAAGTAAATTCTTCCAGTGTAGTTTATATAAAATTAGAATAAGTAGTTAAAATTACATAATCTTTTCAGCTGCAAGAAACAGTTCAGAACTGGATGGGAAAAATAATTTCATCAGTTATGATCAAATCACCTGTATGCATTTTATGTCTCATGCCTGCCATTTCTTGCCCTTTTTATGATCCTTATTTAGGATATAAGGAAGAAGAATTCAGCTGGCCCTCATACCTAAAGGCATGCAAAGCTCAAGCTGCTCCTAAGTCACTGTTTGAAAACCAGAATGCAGTAAGTACTCTCTTGCTACTAATGCTGTGTAAAGCTGCTAGTATGCTCATGGGTGTGATAGAGACTCACAGCACATTTTAGAGATGGCAGACTTGAGACCTGAAATTTCAGATGAAAATGTTTACAACAAATTCAGTAATTTATCTCTGCAACTCTGATCCATTTATTTCTCATTAATATGTTTAAATATCTGATCCAGCACATTCAGAAATGGCATGTTAAATGAAATGTAAGACTTGTTATTAGTCAAGGGTCTGATACCATAATGTTGTAGAACAAGCATTGTCTTTCAGAGAGAGTATCTTAAGATAGAGTTAAACCCAACACTTTTAAATTTAGCAGCATGTTCAGGGCTTTTTTTTGTTTCATAAACCAGAGAATCACAATGTTAGGGGTTGGAAGGGACCTCTGGAGATCATCTAGTCCAGCTCCCCTGCAAGAGCAGGATCTGTGTTTGACCATCTCACTTGTCCACTAATTAGGCTACTGCCACTCTGTTGGGGCAGCTAATTGGCAGACTTAGAAATGACATGAATGTATTGCTTGTAGACACTGGGGAGGTCTCTGGATTGACAGTATTTCTCTTCAGTTAGATGTCTTTCTCTGTGTAGACAGTGATTCCGTCGGGATTTCGAGTGGGGATGAAGCTGGAGGCTGTAGACAAGAAGAACCCAACTTTCATTTGTGTTGCTACAGTAACAGACATGGTGGACAATCGTTTTCTGGTTCATTTTGACAACTGGGATGAGAGTTATGACTACTGGTATGATGGTTTTGTTTTGTATCCTAGTGAGACATATCAGAAAAAAACAGTAGCTTAAATGCTGTTTTCTGTGATACTTTCCAGACTGACCTTACAGTTACCATACTAACTTTTGCTTGTTTTGTAATCGCAGCATGTTAGGGGTTGGAAGGGACCTATGGAGATCCTCTAGTCCAATCCCCCTGCAAGAGCAGGAGAACTTAGAGCAGCTTGCACAGGATGTATCCAGTTGGGTTTGGAATTTCTCCAGAGATGGAGACTCCAGCAGCTCCCTGGGCAGCCTGGGCCAGTGCTCCACCACCCTCAAAGGAAAAAAAGTTCCTCCTCATGTTCAGATGGAACTTGCTGGGGGCTAGTTTGTGCCCATTGCCTCTAGTCCTGTCACTAGGTACCACAGCAAAGAGACTGATCCCATCCTCATGATAACCACCCTTTAAGTATTTATAAGTATTGATAAGATTCCCTCTCAGTCTGCTCTTCTCTATGCTAACCAGCCCCAGCTCTCTCAGCCTCTCTGCATAAGAGATGTGCTCAAGTCCCCTAATCATTTCAGTAGCCCTTCTCAGGACCCTCTCCAGAAGTTCCCTATCTCTCTTAAACAGAGGAGCCCAGAACTGAGCATAATCCTCCAGTTGTGGCCTCACCAGGGCAGAGCAGAGGGGAAGGAGAAGCTCCTTGGACCTTGATCATGGCCACCAAAGTATGTCTCAGTTTCAGACTAGAGGAATCACATTTCCCATGTCAGGTTGCACGTAAAAGTCAAGATTGTGCTAAGTGAGTGTTCTCATGTGCTGCTACATCTAGATTTGTGGATTAATATCTAATTTCAATCCCATAGCATCTCTGAGGTTGGTGTTTTTAGTGAAGAATATGCACCAGGATAGTGTAACTAACTGGACTTGGAATTAGATTTGTGTATAGTTGTAAATTGAAAGGAAGGCTGCATTTTTTGTTAAGGTTCTTGATCCACTTATGTTGTTCAGGTTGAACCTTAGCTGTTTTCTAAGGCATCAGGATAGTGGCAAAACCTGCTTTTTAGTCTCTTGTGTTCTACATTCCTACATTAGCATTTTTCCTCTGAAAATTGGGATCCTGCTATCTTGACCTGGGTTAGAGATGACTTCTCTGCATGTTGTATGGTGGAGAGGCTTATGAAAGTCAGGGGATAGAGCAGGACATACTACAAGCATAAAGATACTGCAGGAAATTCAGGCTGTCACAGTTCAGGTTTGTATCTGCACTTGTCTCTTCTTTTGGCAGATCATTTAGAGCAGAGTAATATCCCTTACATTCTTTGATGAGAGCAGGTAGAGGATTGTAAGCCTAAATCTTGGGGTCAGCAGAGGTAACTTAATTGTATAGCTGAGTCTGTAATAATCCCTGAAGTTTTCTTCATCTGTATTTGACTGCTTAGGCACTACAATGAGAATGATGTCAAGCTACTATGTAACATTAAAACTTTGTGGGTCCATCTCTTGAAATAATAATTGTGTGGGCTGCATGACAAAGAAGCTGTAGGAAGCTGAATTGTTGAAGCAGCAGTGAACAGACATTCCGGTGAAGTCAAAAAGTGAATGTTGAGATAATAACCACATGAGTGAAGACCAGAAAGAGAAGGGATTATTTCCATGAAGAAGTAACACAGAACATACATTTCCTCTATAAAGTAGTAGTTAGGGAAGACTTTTAGGGCAAACACAATGTGATCTATAACCTGTAGTTTGTTTAGAGGTAGCATAAGGATATCCCTAAAAATACAGTAATGTGGCTTGCTATATACCTTTAGATGCAAGCAAAGTTTTGGGTACTCTTGGCCTAAAATAATACCAGCTTTACACTTGTCAGTGATGAAGTATTCTCACTTACTCACTAGATGGGGCTGCAGGATGGTTTCTGTGCTTTTCTTTCTTCCTTTTTTTGTGCATGACTGACATCTCACAATGAAGAAGTTGTATAAGTAGCATTCTTGAGAGCTTATCTTTATTTGTGGTATAGCCTTTGTGTGTATGACTGTTTTTTTTCATAGATAACATTTTCATTACACATTGTATCTGCCTTTAATAAAGTGAAAATCAAAATGCCAAAAGGTTTGTTTCCTCAAAAGGGAAAACTAGAAACTATTTCAAAATAGAAAATAAGTATAACACATACAGCTTACTTTAAAGAAAATACCAATTAAAAAACAAAAGCTCTGGTGGTGACCTATTTGGGAGAAAATATTTTTTTAAAGGAACTGAATATTCACCTTGTTAACAGTGAGCATTACACATCTCTCTTGATTTGAATTTAATGAGCTGTATGTATGAAACAGATTTTGGGGGGAAATTACTGGGACAGCTGAATGTGTCCAGTAGTAATTTAGTTAGTCTTCTTCCATATCTGGGATATGCTGGGATTGTTGAACTGCACACATGTTCCCTTCATGCAGGCTGGTGCCCACACCAGGGGCTCATGATGTCAGCAGCCCTCAACTTTCCTTCTTAGAATCATAGGATCATTAAGGTTGGAAAAGACCTTCAAGATCATCAAATCCAACCATTGACCCAACATGCCCATACCCACTAAACCATGTCACAAATGGTTTTTGAACACCTCCAGGGATGATGACTCCACCACTTCCCTGATAGCCTGTTCCAGTGCCTAACCACTCTCCCTGAGCCTCCTAGATGGGGATGTCCCTGCCCACTGCAGGGGGCTTGGACTAGATGACCTCCAGAGGTCCCTTCCAACCCAAATGATTCTATGATTCTTCTTAAGACTTGTGCTCTAGGCTCTTCACCAGCTTTGTTGCCTTTCTTTGCATCTACTCCAGCACCTCAATTCAGTCTTTTAGTGGGGGGAAACTTGCAGAACATCATCCTGGCCTTTTACAGTGTGTAGCACTTTGCTGAAGTCTTTCTTAAGATGTAGTTAAGCTTCCCCTAACTCAGTGGAGCTGCAGTTTGGTCAGTCCCTCTGCATGGTTCTCTTAGGGCTTCAGCTGGTGTGCTCTGCTTCACCTTCCTGGATTAGCTTCAGTTTTCAGTATGGATAATAGATGTCTTTTTCTGTCTGCATGTTCTCCCATGACAGAAAGAATGGATTGCAAGTGGCATGAGTTATGTGGACATTATAATCTTGCTTTATGAGTTGAGTGTGTCTCTGTCACCACTCCAGTGCTTGCAGAGCAATCCAGGGCGAGGTAGCTTTGGAGGTATAAAACTCCTCAACTCCTGCTGGTGGTGGTAACCTTTTTTAGTGTAGCAAGCATTCTCTCAGTTCATGGATCATCTTCTTTTGTGAGGCATGTGAGCTGGGTGATCCTGCCCTCTGTTTTGGAGCAAAGAAGCTAAAAAGCTATGGGATGTGGCAAATTGAGTGTGAGAAATCAGAGTAGCCTTTAGCATTCCAGCTGACAAGTCTTGGGCTTAGTCTGATAGACTGTTATTGTTCTTCCAAACTAGATAATATCTCCATGAAATAACACACATTAAAGCATAATAGTTTTACTTGAAATTGTGTGTGACTTTCAGTGATCTCTACTTTTTGTTGTTAAATGGAGTGTTAGAAGCTAAAAGACCCCGTGAAATCAGTGCTTAAAAGATGCACTGTATGACCTGGTTTTGCTGGAACAGGGATGGCATTTTTCCTGAAGCCACCACGATTACAAAAGTTTCTTTTAGGCTCATCTGTAATAACTGAGTTTTTCTTTTGAAGCAAATCAAAATGTTGTGGATGTTTAATAGTGCTGTTTTACAGTACTGTGGTGTGTAGCATTCACTGCTATGTGTTCCCTGTTTGATCCCATTGCCAGAACATCTTCCAGGAGTGCATCTTCCATTGTGATAGACTTGAATCTTCTGCCAAGAAATGTGTGCAGTGGCCTTGACTTTTCAGAATTTGATAAAAATGTATTTCAAGCTATGCTTAAAAAGAAAAACAGAACAAATGCATTTAGAATATGTATCCTGATAAATGTTTTTACATATCTACCTCATTACCTTAAGTATAATACTAACAATATTGACTCATAAGCATGGGTCTTGTTCTCAAATTTAACTCAGGAGACTTTTGAAAATAATTTGTGGATTTTACTCCAGAACATTGCAGGAAGTAAGAAGAGATGTCCTTCCATGGCAGGAGGATACCTCATCCATGTAAACTTCTTCCTAAAGCTTCAACTTGAGAGACACAGAAGAGAGAAGTCCTGCTCCCCTTGCTTGTTAGCTTCTCTTCACAGTTACTGCCAAGAGAAAGGAAGAGGACAAAGGGAGCATGAAGCACTCACCTTCCCTCTGATTTGTTTGGGGCAAAGCTTTTCTAGGAGTCAGAGTGCAAAATTATCACAAAAGTCCTTTTATTTCCTTTTATTAGTGGCAACTTCAGTGATTTAGAGAGTACCTGGTGTGATACTATAAATACTAAATACATACAGTATAGCTTTCTATATTGTAGTAGGACAAAAGGGTTGGTAGTCTTGATGTGACTTGAATCCATGGCTATTGTCAGAGCCAATCAAAGGTAGCTTTTATCTGCTAGAAATGGATCTGTTTGGCATCATTGCAAAGAATTGCTAGCAGAGCTGTTTCATGCCTAAAGCCACAAGATAATTGTAGTAGGTTGGCTAGCATTTTTCCTCATTAGTGCTTGACTCTTTTGAGGTAGAAGACTGGAGTGCCTGAGACACTCAACCTATGTTTCTGTTGTTGAAGTACATCCCTACTGAATTTTACACATCATGTAAAATTATTTTTCAGATTGTATTCCAAATACAATATGCTCCTCAAATTTTCTTTTATGCAGCACAGGTTTAAAAGTTCAATATAGTTCATTCTGTGCCATGGTTCCTTTTGGCAGTCCTTACAACATGCTTGTGTTCAAGATCTGCAGACTCAGCAATTTGATCTGAGCCTTAAAGATGCTAGGATGCTTGCTGTTTCACCTTCAACTTCTTTCACTGTCATGCACAGTTCATTGCACCCTCTTAGGTGTTACAGATTAGCAACATGTGAGATTTTAAAAAATATATAAATTAGTGCTGCTAATTGAGGGAATTTAATATTGAACTTCCAGCTTGCTAATTCTTTCTGGATAGATATGGCTAATGATTATTTTTTAATAACTGGGGAGTGCAGACCCAATACTGTTCAGGTATTTTGGCATTAGTAACTCTTGCATTGAGAGGAGAGAATAAATGTTACTGTCCAGCCTAACAGCTGAGACATCAACTTCAAAGAGGGTTTAAGTAGAAACTGGATCACAGGGAGTTTTCCAGTGTTTTATGCAATGATAATTGTATATGAAGTATATATGGTGTATGTTTCACAGCAGGGTCTGATGGCTTTCTGCTTTTCCTGTAGATCAGTCTCTTACTTTTTGCCTTTCCTTATAATACTAAATAATACTAAATGAATTATAGTATCCTTATAATACTAAATAATAATAAATGAATTATAGTATATACATATTAGATCATAGAATTGTCAGGGTTGGAAGGGACCATAAATATCATCTAGTTCCACCCCTGTGCCTGCCATGGGCAGGGACACCTGGCACTAGAGCAGCTTGCTCCCAGCCCCAACACTGCCAGGGCTGGGGCTGCCACCACCTCTCTGGGCAACCTGGCACAGTGGCTCAGCACCCTCCTGGGCAACAACTTCTGCCTAATAGCCAACCTAAACCTCCCCTCCTCAAGCTTGGATCTATTCCACTAATCCTAGCACTGCCTGACATCCTAACAAGTCCTTCCCTAGCCCTCTTGGAGCCCCTTCAGGTCCTGGAAGGCCACAAGAAGGTCTCCTTCTCTTCTCCAGAGTGAATAATCCCAACTCTGTCAGCCTGTCCTCAGAGGAGAGGTGCTCCAGCCTCTGAGCATCCTCATGACCCTGCTCTGGACACCTTCCAGCACCTCCAGCTCTTTCTTGTCCTGGGGGGCTCCAGAACTGGACACAGTACTCCAGGTGGAGTCTCACCAGAGTGGAGTAGAAGGGGAGAATCACCTCCCTTGACCTGCTGACCAAGCTATATGTTATGTATATATTATGAAATAGTAGAACAATATGTAATAACTATATATAACTTGATAATACGAACTCTTTCTACTGTTTTTTTCTCTCATCTGTTTTTATAGCAATGATTTTTTTGCAGTGTGGCTTTGGGTTTGTAATGCTAACAGAATTTGATAGCCAGAATCACCACTGCTTGCTTCTGAGCACAGGGAGAGTGATCTTGCCTTGCTTCAGGCAAATGCCAGCACAGTCAAGCATAGCTCCCCCTGCCTCTGTTAGTCTTCTGTGGTTCTTGTGGCATGCCACAGGCAACAGCACTAGAGCAAAATCTGATGCACATGACAGAAAATATGGGAAGTTGTTGGTCCCTTGAGTAACAGAGTTTGATCAGTTCTTTTTGATAGAAATTTGCAGTCTTGGATCACTGATTAGTTCTGGATTCTTTCAGGCAGTTTGAGGCCTAAAATGCTATTTCATTCTTTTTTTTGCTGACAAGTTCTCTCAGAGGTACTTTGTGCTGCTAGGTTTTATAATGATGTGTTTATAGCTCCATTCAAAACAATCTGGGTTTGAATTTTTACTTGTTATTGACAGTGCATTGCAGTTATGCACAAGTTTGTAATCTGCCTCTAGGTGCAACTTGGATCATTGATGGTTTTGGTCTTTAAGCACTTGGCTTATAGTTTTGGTCTCAGAATTGCAAACCCTTGTCTGTCTTTGATGGGATTACTCTGTCCATGCAACCTGCCAGTGAATTTTTCAGGTCCAGCATTGTAACTTCTCAATGGAGATTTGCCACTAACTTAAATAACTTGATATTTTGACCTTTCAGTGAAATTTTAACTGAAGTCTTTGTAAAATGCATTCATACCTTTAGGTTATGTTTTCAGTTTAAGTGTAAATTGAAGGTGTCATAGGTTATTTGGAATTTAAGTCTTTTTTGTATGCCTTGTTTTCTAAGCATAGTAAAATGTCTGAACAACTGCATTATCAATCCCCTTTATTTTTCCTCCTCCTCTAGGTGTGAGGCAGCTAGCCCACATATTCATCCTGTGGGATGGTGTAAAGAACATAAAAGAACTCTCATTACCCCACCAGGTTTGTGTCTTATTGCACATCTGAAAGATTTAAGGAGGTTATAGTCAGCTAACAGCATTAAAACTTACAATAAGCTTATTGGTACTTCTCCTGAACTTTTCTTTCTGTAATTAAGAATTGGTATTTGGACAGTCCTAAATTTTTTTACAGGACATATGTTGAAAGTAGAGGTACAATAGACATTAGGTGTTAAAACAGACATGTATGCTGCTTGAGGAAAGAGACATCTATCCATGAAAGATACTCCTTGGAATCTGAACAAGTGTGTGTTATTGGCTTATTTTAATACTCACATTGTGAAAATGCTGATAAAACAAATTCCAGGTGTGTGAGATTGTTGCATAAGAAAAACATGTTGATGTTTTCAATATGCAGGGTAATAGGTTGAAGAGAAGATTGCCTAACATCATCAGGGAATCAAGCCTGATTTCCTTTTTGGAAGGGAGGAAAACACAATGAGTGAGATGAGACAGAAGAATGAAAATGTATTCATGAGTGTGCCCAACTGGACCACCAGTGTTTTTCAGGACTGCTGTATATAGCTGGAGGATCTAAATGCCTTGTTGTAGAAAATGCCATCTGGGGTCTGAGGACATGGGAAATTTGAATTGGGCAAAACCAACTTTGACAGAAAGTCTAATAGCCAGCAGTCATGAAAAGTCACAAGCAATCCATCTGTCAGGAGGTTAATTACAGCCTATTATTCAGCTAAATCCTTCTTAAAACAAATCAGAAGTGCTTTCATTCTGTTCCAGATAGTGTGAGTCATGATGGTTAAACTTCAAGTTAAACTTGTAGTGCAGATTAAAGGTGAAGGACAAGGCACTGCCTTTCTCTTTTAAGAGCAAAGCTGTCTTCCTGTTTCTTGCTTGAGCTGTTTGTAACCATGATGCTTTCTCAGAAAGGCAACATCTTTGATGATGTCTCTAAATTCTTACAGTATTTGTCCAAGCTATCACTGAAAGAACATCAAGTAGTCAGGTGTGCTCTACTGTGCTACAAAGCTATCACTGATTAGATTGTGTTTGCCAGTAAATTACTGTTTAAAAATTGCAGGGTAAGGCTTTATAATAGTGGAATAAATGTCTTAAATTAAGTGGACAGATTTGTCCAGTCCACATTATTTATCTTATATCCAAAGCAATTGTGACTTTTTTTTCTGCTAGCTACCTAGTATTGTGGATGAGAGGATTGCTGGGGTTTTTAACCTCCATGGGGAACGTGTCAGAGACAATTTAGAATATCCTTTCTTGTAATTACTTTCTAAATCTCAAGTAGATATCAGAACAATGTTATGGAACTGTTAAGCCTTCTGTAAATGAGACATCAATTTTGGGTTTTGCACTGCAATATTTAATCTTGCTCATATTTTTCTGTGCCAGATTATCCACATGCTAAGCATTTTTCTTGGGAGAAGTATTTGGAAGAAACCAGTTCATTACCTGCACCTGCAAGGGCTTTTAAAGTGGTGAGAAAATGCTTCTATTTTTGTCATACTTTTAAGTGCTTGTAATTAATTAGTTTAAAAGATAATATATATGGTATTCCTGTGTTTCTAAATGTGTCTAGTTAATTACTTGCATAATAGGTGAACTATATTTATGCAGGTTTCCAGTTTAGTGTAAGAAATCAGATAATTATTATAAATCACTGTTACTTTATTATTTTAATTGTTATAAATGGGATTAAATGCTACAAGATATTACTAATGAGTGTAATTTGCTAAGGGAAATTACTGCTTAGTTATTAGAAATAATGAGATAGCTACTGAGTCATCAAAACATATTTTGAACATATGCCTTTCCATCCATACATTATAAACAGTGCAATAAATACAGTGAGAATGTAAAAATGATTGTAGGAGGACAGCCTGGTTGCTCATCTAGTCCACTGTTTTGGGCAGTAGCCAAGAGACAGTGTGTATGTAATCACAGAATCATAGTTTCATTAAGGTTGGAAAAGATCACCAAGATCATCAAGTCCCAACTGCCAACCCAACACCTCCATGCCACTAAACCATGGCACCAAGTGCCAGGTCTACTAAGTTTTTCAACACCTCTAGGGATAGTGACTCCACCACTTCCCTGGGCAGCCTGTTCTAATGCCTAACCACTCCTTAAGGGAAGAAATTGTTCCTAATATCCAACCTGAACTTCCCCTGGTGCAACTTGAGGCTATTTCTTCTTGTCCTATTGCTTGTTACCTGGGAGAAGAGAGCAACACCCATTTTGCTCCAACCTCCTTTTGGGTAGTTGTAGAGAACAAGAAGGTCTCCCCTGAGTCTCCTCTCCTCCAGGCTAACCAACCCCAGTTTTCTCAGCTGCTGCTTGACCCTTCACCAGCTTTGTTGCCCTTCTTTGGACACCCTCCAGCACCTCATTGTCTGTCTTGCAGGGAAGGGTCCCAAAACTGATGCCAGTATTTGAAGTGTGGCCTCAGCAGCGCCCAGTACAGTGCCAAGTTCACTGCCCTGCTCTTGCTGGCCACACTATTGCAGATCCAAGGCAAGATGCTGTTGGCCTTCTTGGCCACCTGAACACACTGCTGGCTCATGTTCAGCCACTATCAACCAGCACTCCCAGGTCCTTTTCCATGAATCAGCTTTTCAGCCACTTTGCCCCAAGCCTGGAGTGTTCATGGGGTTCTTATGACTAAAATCTCCTGTAGACAATCCATAGGCATTTCAGGCTGCTGGTATGCAATACTTCATTGAGTACTGCATTGAAACTATTGGTCTAAAATCTGTAGGAAGACTTTTCTAGAGAATTAAGGAAAAAGCCCAACCAAGGTAAATTAAAGAACCTTACTGGCTGAAAAGGCTTGAATGGAGAGCCTGGAATCCCAAAATTTCTCTAGTTTAATACCATTGGTTTCAGTGTTGTGGGGTTGTTTTTTTTTGTATGCTTGGATTTGTTGGAAGGGGAGGGCAGCTTGAGAAAATGAAGGCAGAAAATTTACTCCTCACCTGGAGTGTTGTGTGCAGTTTGGGGCACCACAATATAAGAGGGACATGAAGCTGTTGGCCCATCCAGAGGAGTGCCACAAAGATGGTGAAGGGCTTGGAGGGGAAGTCTTATGAGGCAAGGTTGAAATCACTTGGCCTGTTCAGCCTGGTGAAGAAAAGACTCAAGGGACACCTCATTGCAGTTTATGATTTCCTCACCAGAGAGGGAGGAGTGGGTGCTGACCTCTTCTCTCTGGTGACCAGCAACAGAACCTGGGGGAATGGCATGAAGCTGTGCCAGGGGAGGTTCAGGTTAGATGTTAGGAAGAGTCTCTTTTTCCCAGAGAGTGGTGGAGCACTGGAACAGGCTCCCCNGATTCTATGATTCTGTGTAATTATATGCTTTACAATTGTATGAGGCTTTCTTCTGTTTCACATGCTGTTGTCCTTCTTTTCTAGAAACCTTCTCATGGCTTTCAGAAAAACATGAAACTTGAAGTGGTTGACAAGAGAAATCCAGTATTTATCAGAGTAGCAACTATTGTAGATACTGATGACTACAGAATAAAAGTAAGGTTCTCTGTCTTACTGTCCTGTCCTGACTGATGAGCACTTTATAAAACCAAAATCCTATAGTTGTAAAACTAAGCACAGGAAGACTGTGTCCTGCTAAGCTTTTCACTGATGAATGTGCATATAATCCCTTTGGAGAAGTTGTTCTATTATCCTCTTAGTTACATTTGCTGATGTAGGTAATTACAGAATGGAGTTGAATATCTTCAAAAATTGCTTTGGGAATAGTTGATATAAACCAGTTGTCTATTCTCTCAAGAAATATGATGGTTTAATAGCAAGTGTCAAAGGACTGCTGTGATGTTTGTATTAGGGCCCATAAAATATTTGGCCTGGGTTAATTGTCTCTATAAACTTCCAGGGAGAGGAAAAACACATAAGAAATACAGCAAAAAAACCCCAGAACCCTAATCTCTTGTGCCTTGTCAGTGACTTCTGCAATGCTGAGGTTTATATCAATTATGAGCTTTAGATTGTATTCATCTCAGAAAGTTTATTTGTAAGAAATTGGAATTTTCCAGAAGTCGTATCATTGTATTATTTGTTTATTAGCATGCAAAAGCAGTTTACTCTCTGAAGCCCTTAGCCATCAGAAGGGCTATCATATTCCAGATACCTGGTTAGATGGATGTGAGGGATATTTGTGTTTGCAGGTTGTACAGATTTATTAGGCATACATGGTATTTCAAGCAGAAATGCAGCTGACATTTCATTTTGCAGCTGAACTAACTAGTGGTAGAGAGTCATCAGAACTAATATCTTCACACCTACACGTTTCCTATCTAAACTTTTAAGTTGATCATGAAAAAAAAACCAAACCCAAAAGAAACTAAAAAAAAAAAAAATCCTTCTCCAATTTTATTTATTAAAATGACAGGATTTGTAGTTTTCTGGGGTGGTTATTTGTTGCATATGTTGAGAGAGCTCTGTCCTATAAATCCTTATCCTGTATAGTCTGATTTGTTACTTGTATATTGGAGGTTTTTTGTTTGTTACAGATGAATGTCATATTTTAAGCCTTTCCTTACTGCTCTGCTATTAGTAACTTTTGATCAAACAGAAGATTAAAAAATATTTGGATTTTTTTTTTTTTGAGAGAAAAAAAGTAGAAATTCATACTTAAGTATTAATGTGAGAACAAAACTTGCCTGCTTTATCCCTGGGATTTGAGCCTGCTGATGCAAAACACAGTAAACAAGCAAATGACTCCTCTGTCTTTACTTCAGTGAAAGTCTGTCTTGGTCTAAAATCTAATGTAGATGTATTTTCTGTATAGTAACAACCAAAATGGGCATGGCATTTTTAGAGATTACTTAAAGAAACTGATTTTTTTTTTTTAGAGCATTTTTCTGATCTAAAATGCATTGTTCTCCCTTTTTATTTTAGGTCCACTTTGATGGCTGGGATAGTATTTATGATTATTGGACTGATGTAGATAGCCCTGATATCCATCCTGCAGGCTGGTGTGCAAAAACTGGACACCCTCTTCAGCCCCCACTAAGTAAGAGAAATCACTTTATCATGGAATGATGTTAAAAGCTATAGATACCATGCTATCATCTACCCTACCAGTGCTGTCCAAGGAAAAGGAGCAACTAGGATATGTAAAATAATGTAAATGTGACATTCAGTGCAAAATCATCAGTCAGTAATTAATCACTGGTTAGTAGATAGCTTTAATTGTAATGGGAATACAGCATTTCTCTGTATGCAGAAAAACCACAAGCACTGAGTGTAACTCAGAGCTGTAGCTGAGAACAGAAAGAGCTGTGCTTGGAAAAAAATAAGAAATACTGAGCAATGCCAAGTCCTTTGAATAAATGAAATGTAAAATCACTGAGCTAACACACACACAGATTGTGTGAATATGTTACCTGAACATTTCTCTATCTCAATTCAGCCTCTCTAAACTGTCAGGAAGAAATGTTTCCTATCAGGAGAAAAGTGCTCAGAGTATGTTCATTAGTTTTCTGAGCACTCCAGTGGTACAGTGCTGATTGCCTCTTAGGGAGTTAATCATTGTGCCTTCAAAGCTGAGGCTGAATAGAGTGTCCTAAGTGCCCAAGCACAAAGTGAATAATGAGGACGAGATAGGATGCTGCAGATCTGCTTTTTAATCTGAGATCCTGTGTGCTGAGTGAAGGAAAAAGCAGTCAGTGGCCAGATAAATAAAGATTATGTCATATGGCAAAAAGAGATGAATAAGGTTGTAATTTCTATTACCTGAGATTGACAAATACACAAAAACCTTAGCCTAGGTGGGAGTATAAAATACCTAAGTTCATTTTGTTGGAGACATTAAAAGAAACAAAATACAGATGCCCATCCCATACAAGATGTCATCTGCTAGTAGGTGGTGGCCTAAGAAGTAATATTCATCTCTTTTAGATGGAGGAAATGACTTTTTGATACTCATTAAGCTACAGGAACAAAGATGGACCATGTGACAGGAGAGGAAGTGTCCATCCATTAAATAGAAATACAACAGTATGCCTTTGTATTACTGCTACAGAATATGGTATAGGATATAGAATATGATTTTCAAACATTAATATTATTTCCAAGGAAGTTAAAGCACATTTCAAGTTTTGTGAAAGGCTTTCAGAAGGAGGACTATTTTGCAAGAGACATTTTTTTCCTCAGTCATTAAAATAATCCTCTTACTGTAGTCCAGACCCTTGTCTATCAAACATCATGTGCATATGTGCAGCAGGTGTTCTCAGTTTCATATACTAGAGTGAGTCTGTCTCTCACTTGCTGTGAAACTATGGGTTATGCACTCCTGACAGCTACATCCTTTAATGTCTCTGCAGGCATCTTTGTTATGGGTTGATGAAAATCAGATAGACACATAAATTCAGATTAAAGTAAAAATGTCCAAAATCTCCTGATGGCTTTTTCTTTTCAGTAGTATTTTCAGCCTTAGTTTTTCACATCTTGTTCACTGGAAAACTTGAGCTAAAAATGGAGAAGGTCAGTATGCTTAATGAACTGTCTTCAGCAGCAGCAGACTTTGTGCTCTTGCAAAGCAACCAGTTGTAACTACATCTAGGTAATAGGAGAGAAATTGGAAGTCCTACAGTTCCTGCAAGGTTTGTGTTCTGTATATACATGTAGCTCTCTTGTCGAGATTGACTCATGCAGAATGAAATTCTCCAGTGGATTAGGTTAGTTGAACCTCCATCCATCATGCTTTTACATTGTTAAAGTACTTTAAAATGAGCTATATGTTTACTTAGTTCTTGATGCTTACTATGATACTCTTTTATTCCTACATATTTATATAACTTTAAAAGTTTCAATATTTTAAAGTGTCATTTCCCCTGCCATGCAGGTCCTTTGGAATTAGTGGAAGCTTTAGAGCATGGAGGTTGTCCCACAGCAGGATGTAAAGGAGTTGGGCACATTAAAAGAGCACGACACATTGGCCATCATAGGTATGTGCTATGAAACTCTCTTGTTATTCTTTCAATGGAATGATGTGTACACATGTATTTTTGATTTGTTGTTCACCAGAACACAGACAGAAGCTGGAAGAAAATAGGAAATCTTGTAAAGGTAAATATGCAGTGATTTCAGTTGCCATGGTGAGCATGTTGAAATAAACAGTAGCAATCTGTAACTTCATTTCAGCAGGGTGTGTGCCAAGATAAGATTTGTCAAACATCATTTTGTGTCACAATAGATAGATTTAGTTACTTTGTATTTTGTTCCTGGGAGGATTCCTGAATTTACTGTTCGGATTGCAGATATGTATAAAGCAATAACTTCTGAACCTTTTGATGTACAAGGGAGCTAATTTTATTATAGCTTGGATGGCTTCTTTGGTAGAGGGTGAGGATTTGCATGTTGGCTTGGAAGAATGCTAAAAAGGAAATTCCCATTGACATATTCCTGAATGACAATCTGAACAACTTGCTGTTTGTACCTGATGCTTTTAAAGATGCTTTTGTTGAATATCTTCTGAAATACAATACAGGAACATGGGCATCCCAAGCTGTGCTAGAAGGAGAGGTGACATAGGGAGAGGATGGGTAGAGTCAATGGGAAACATTTCCTAAGACAAAATTATATTAGTTGAAAAATATTTACAGTATGAGGTGAATCCTGAATATTTCAGTAGTGAATTTAGAGTTAATGTAACAAGTTGAGAATTAAGTATCATACATATTGTCCTATTACCTTTCTGCAACTTAAAGCTTCCACATTTTTTCTGTCCTTGAATGTCATATCACTTTGTGCTTTCTGCTCTCATGGTGAAAGGATTGCTCTTTGGTTATTTGTCTATTCATATTTTTTAAGTAGATTATTAAACTGCCCTGATCCAAGAGTTACCTCTGCAATCTCTTCACGTTTTCCTTGAAAGAATTTTCTAGAATTATGCTACAAGGTTTTGATGGCACTGATTGAAGTCCTGATTCATCCCTAACAAAGATACCTGCCAGCAAAACTTACTGTGTTGTTACACAGTCAGCATGCAAAGGCACATTTTGCTGCAAGAAGCTCTTTCCTATCAACAGCAGAAGCATTGTGTTGGTGTTGTTAGGAGAGAGAAGAACTCCTGATGCTAGCACAAGCTTTTATCTCCAGGAAGGGGATGTGGTAGGTTAGCTCCAGTGACAAAACCTATTGCAGCATGAGCTGTGGTGATGGTGTCATAGAACATAGAATCATAGAACAGTTACAGCTGCAAGAGACCTTGAAGATCGAGTCCAGCCTTTTTCCTAGCCCTATCACCCCACTAAATGATGCTCCCCAACACAACATCCTGATACAGTATACTGCATTGCTGTCTTTCAGCTTATTCTCACCACTTTCCTGTTGTCTTTTTCTGTCCTTGTTGTTTCTTTTTATTTTCAGTTGCTCTGCCTTCCCTTTTGAGAAGCTTTGTTGCACTCAATCAGCAGGATAACTCCCTAAACACTCAAGATAGTACTTAAAAAGGTTACCATCCTTCAGTTAGCATATGATCACCTGCTGCATTCATGGACAATGCTCTTAGACACATAGTGTGACTTTGGGGCTGTCCTGTGCCTAAATAGGAGTTGGACTTGATGATCCTTGTGGGTCCCTTCCAACTCATGGGATTCTGTGATTCTGTGATATGTTCTTAGTCCACTGCAAAATTAAACTAGGCTTGTCTAAAAAGTTTCCTGACTGTGTAGCTGAAACCAATTTCATTTCATATCCCACTAGACTGAATCTTGTATGATTTATTAATGCACCTGAAATGTAAAGCAGTAACTTCCAATTCAAAGTATTACCTTCCTTACATGTGTTATCTCAGTTAGATGGAGGCAGGTGAATATACTCATTCTTAGCCCAAGGCTGAAACTTCAAAGGATCAGTAAGTGAATGTGTCAGAAAAGTTTTAAATATTTGATGGCTCTAAATAAACATTGGCACTAAATCTTCCAATGTTTCACAGGGAAAGGATGAGTAAGAGCTATATGTCTAATTAGTTCATGTAGCCTTTGCTTTTATAATTAGGTTTTCCATGGTGTTCAAAGTTGTTACACTTAGTCATCCTGAATATTAAGAAATAAACTCATGGTAGTCTATTGTGGTTTATTTTTAGTATGGTCTTAGCAATCCTGTTATTTGCACATGAAGTGATAGTTCTAGGGGATAAACATACAGCTGCTGATCTTAAGACAGGTATTTGCTGTTTCAATTGCACACCAGTAAGTATCTTACTCACTAACTACATTGGTTTGCCCTCTATGCTCATACTGTTGAGCATTTCTCAGGAAAATAATGAGATTTGTTATTTATCTGGAATTTATAGACTTCAGGGTCCAGGTCACCCTAAAAATTCTAACATTGTACCATCACTTTTTTCCTTAATTAACAAAAGCCATTTTGAAATTGGTATAATTATCCACATCAGGTAGCAGTCCCGTGGCTCTTTTATCTTGGCAACCTTGAAATGTATTTAAGCATGCTTATCTTCTTTTTTCATGCTGAGGTACAAAGTCTGTGTGCAGCATAAATGCCTGTGTGCAGAGAAGATAATTCCAAATGCTAAGTACTGAAATAATATTGAGATCTTCCTTAGGAACCAGTTGAAAGTCTCAGTGAATAATGGTGTAGTGGAGTGAAAGCAGTGACTTTTTGGAAGTTAATAAGGACTTGGTATCTATCACTAGTTGATCTAGGGTTTAAAACTTGAGACTGATGTGGAGGTTGGAAGCATTATGCAGATCCTCTTCGTGGTTATGGTTGTGAATTGTATACTCTCAGATGATCCATGCATGCAGTAGTTTTCAGATTCAAGCAGTAATGCAGACTGGTCAGTTATAAACAGGTTATTTAGTGGCTTGGGTCAACCCTCCAGGAATAAAGATTTTTTTACCAGAAACTTGACATGTGTTATGTGTTAGTTTACTTCAACTGAATGTGCTGTGGCAGGAAACCTCAGCTCAGCAGGATGGCACATCTGTTCCTTCACTGTGTGCTAAAGGAGTTCTCATCTGATTTTGATGCCAGTCTCCAATCTCATTTTATCTTTGATATAAGATCATTGGCCCCAGCCAAGTCTGTTCTAAGCTGCTCTTGAGTCAGGTTTAGACTGCTGAAGAACCTTTCCCCTTAAAAAAAAGAATGCTTTGATGATAAACTTGCATTGTAAGTTGTGAACAAGAACACTTGGATCACTTGTTTAATGGGCTATCAGAAAATGGCATTGGCAAAGGTGGGACATATGCTGCTCTGAGAGGATGTGTGGCATTCCTCATGCTGTGCCCTTGCAGTGCAGCTTCTTTGTGGACATGGTGTAATGGAAGTACCCTCCTTTGCAAGAAAAATAACCATGGAAATAGGATTTTGTTCAGAATGGTCAAACGCACCCTGTATATTACATATAAAATACTGTTAAAGGTATGAAATCATCATCATGGCTAGGCTTGGCCAACGAAGATCCGGGAGTTAAAGATATGAGAGCAGGCTAAATATTAAGTAAATTATATTATAAATTAATACTAATGTATTACATGAGTTGCTGTCACAAAACCCATTCAGGTTGAGGTTTTTAATCAGTGGATTTATTAGCATTTTAAAGTCTGGCTAATCATTGTACTTCTTTCCTAATTTTCATTCTATTGACTGATTGCATCTGCTTCTAGAAAACTGATCTTTGACATCATTTCATTTGAACTGAAGGAAGTCAGTCAAGTATTTTTGAGAATAAGGAGGCATTTCTCTTCTTCAACTTCCAGTGCAGTCAGCTGTCCTTATTCAGAGCTGAACTTGAACAAGGACAGCCTCGTACCTGACCGGTTGAGCGGAGAGATGCCTGCAGCCAGCCCCATCCCCAGGAACAGGAAAGTGGAAGCAAGTGAAAGATCCACCTCTCCTGTAATCAAGTAATTACCATTGAAGTGATGTCCATGACTAACAGCAGCACTTGATTGCAGTGTTCTGCAACGTCACTTGGAGCTGTGTAATGGCTGAATGGTTTCAGAAGGGTCTACTTATTTTAGCTGCATTTTCATTTACAGGGCAGACATGATTTCATCAAGGCTTCTGAAAAAAGGTCACTGAGCTGCCAAAAGCTGATAGTGACTTTACTATTTATGATTTAACAAGAGTTTGGCTTCATGTTCAGTGGAACTGTTTGGACTATTAATTGGGATTTAAAATGGCTTGTTTGCCAGTTGGTTTCACTTAAAGAAAATGATTTATCTGTGTTTCCTTTGCTGGGATAGCCTTATTGATGTGACTCTAAATTAATGTTGCTCTTGGAAGAGTAGCCACTATAAATTCTGTCATTGCTGTGGGAGTAGGGAAATCAAATTACTGGGAGGGAGTTTTACAAGAAGAATGCTGTAAGCTGAAGTTTCTAGCAGGAGCACTGGGGAAAAAAAGAGGAATGTGATGATTTTCAGATGATGATCAGAAACTGTGGACACCAACTCCTGTGCTTATTTTCAACTGTGGGGTTACATAGAGAATTTAAGAAGGAAAGGAAGGGACAAGAAGAGAGGCTTTCCATTCTTTTCAAAGGCTATACTAATGTAAAAGTGAAGAAGTGAATGCTTGTAGTGAAGCTCCAGTTCTCACTGTAATGACCATGCATTTTCAGTAGATGGCATTTTAAATTACACTTGCAGAGACAGTCTGAGCTTCATGCTTTAAAAGCCAAAATGTTCAGATGTTGAAGAGCTGGCTCAATTGTCATTATAGCATCCTAGAAATCTGAAGTGACCTTCTTACCCTCTGACAGGTGAAGTCAGTAACAGTTTGAGCAGTGTTCTCTAGGGCAGAGGCTGGCTCAAGTGCTGTTTTTTTGCTTGTCCCAATTCAGAGACTGGAGTCCTAGCTGCACAGTGGTATAGCATGGAAGGGATAGGAGGAAAATGAGACTTCAAAATGTTCTTGTCACAAGTAAATCCTGTTCCTGTTGAATTGCCTAAATGTTTTACCTTTGATTTCATGGGGAAGAGATTTCTGTGTATAACTTTGTTGGTGGCAAGTCAAAGTCATCTGTGTATTCCTTACAACAAACAAATAAACCCCTTATATATCTTTAAATTACACTAACAACTTCACCTGTAGAAAAATTAAACAGTTTGAAACATTCTGTTTATTTAAACAGTGACAGAAAATGCCCCAGCCCTGGCCATGTAGGTGTGAAATCTTCAGCTCCCAATCGATCCTCTGGCAAAACTGTACCAGAAACAACAAAGCAGGAAGATGCAGAAAGTAAATCTCCTTGCAAGAAGCCCTTGTTATGTGATGGGAAAGAAAAGAAGGCACCTGGGTAACTATCAGTTCCTTTCAAACTATCAGTGTTTGGCGTTGGTCAGTTTAAAATGCAGTACAGTGATTTGTCTGGGAAAGTCTTGGAAGCAAGGGGGAAGGAGATGGAAGTTCTTCAGTTGTCTCTGTGACACTCCTTTCCCCCCTTTTTTCTCATTTAAGAAATAAGAAATGCAGGAAGAATACTACAGGACAGAGAAATTATTGGAAGTTGAGATCCTTCTTCCTAACTCTCTGTACAAATATGTCACTATACATGTACAAATGCATATATACATTTAAAAGTGAAAAGTGACTCCTTAACACTCAGGATTTGGAGTATCTTTCTTGCCAAAAAATGAAATGAGATAGTTTCCAAGCTTGCACTGGAAAATAGTACTTATGCTATAAAAGGGCTATCTTTGAAATGAAAAAAATACAACTCAAGTCTTGTCATGGGAATATATGAGGCCATTGGATTCCCTACATTTTTAATTAGTTACAGTGTCAGTGCATTATTTTATTGGTTATTTTCATCAGAAACAGAAGACACCCTGGAACAAAAAGTGTCCTTTGTTACATATTTGTCAGCTGTATTATCATATGTTCAGAATACAAATGTATTATGTTCATAATACATGAATTGTAAATGTTAGTAATAATAATGTCTTAAGAAGCTTTGGAGAGGTAGTATTACCTCCCAGTAAAGTTAATGATTGACACTTAACTAGTTTAAAAGTCAATCAAATCCTCTGGAACTTCTCTGCAAGACTATTCCTTAAAATTAATTGAAAAAACAATTCTTTCATTTTTTTTAGAGGCTATTTTCTTCATGAAGTCCTAAAATAACCAATCCTTGTCTGTCTGTTCACTGCATTAAGCAATTTTCAGTCAGAGAACAGCAGCCTCAAGCCAGCTGAACTACCCAGAGGCTATACAGTTTGCATTGGAGCTGTTAGATGATAAAATGCAGATAAGCATCAATATATTCAGGCTTTCTACATTCTTTATGTATCTAACAGAGAGAGGACTTTGAGTTGGACATAGTTCTTTGGAAAAGGCATGAAAAATAGTGTTCACAACATTAGGTATATATGAACTGCTAGAGCATCTGTTTATTGCACTACCCAACTGATCTTTTTAGCTGTGTATTCAGAGTACACATGAATAATTGAAGACAGTTATGTATACTTGTGTGCTCTTTTGCTGCTGAGCCTGTCGTGTGTTTCTCATTGTTTGATTTCAGTACAATTGTGTACTGAAATCATACTCCAGGTAAATTTTTGTTTGATTGAGGCTGGCAAAGCTGAGGGAGCAGCCCCAGGCAGCAGGCAAAGAGCAGTTCTTTTAGCTGGATGAGAAATCATGCAAAAGCACTAACAGAAGAAGACATATTTTCAGTGGGCTCAGCAGCAGCTGCCCAGCAGTGTATCAGTGTAGTACCAGAGTTGGGGTGGGGTGAAGATGAAGCTTGAGCAGAGAGGTAGTAGATGTTTCAGACAGCTCCTGAAAACAGCCTGGATAACCAGTAAGGCTTTGTAGGAGTTGCAGCTGTGTGTGGTTCTTCACTCTTCCCATCTTCTGCCATGGAAACATCTACTGCCTTCATCTGTGTATTTGCCAGTTTGAGTTATGAAGTCAAAAGTGTTGATATAATATATATAATCCTAGTTTAAACTACTCTTGAGCTTTCATTGCAAAATTCATGTCAATAGTCATGCCATCTATGTAAATCAGAAATTAGATCCTCTCTTCTTGATTTTATGATGACACAACATCCTTTGTGTAGGAATCCTGGTGTGTTAATATCATAGTTAGCAAGAGATGTCATCATGCTTAGTGATTTTTATGATGTGTTCATAAAAGTTTAACATCTTATTTTCCTCAGTGGAGTTGTACAAACGAAGGACTCCATAAAGAACAAAGAGTGTGAAGAAGAGACAGAAAATAAGCTGCTCATTTCAAATGAAATCAAAGGTAAATTGACAGTACTTCTTTTGTTTCATCTTAAAACCAGCAAAACTAAAGAAGTGTGATATTCTCCGAAATTCTTCACAAAACTGCATTATTTTCCAGATTCACTGTTTGTGTCCGAAAATTCTTTGAGCAGCAATTTTAACACTGCTTCTTTACCTTGTGATCATCAAAGGCTTTGCTAAGAACTTTGTAAAGATGAGTGCAAAATGAATAGTGGTTTAAAAAGTTTCATTTCAAGATTTTTGCACTGACTTCTAAAAATAGGTCATTAAACCAGTCTGACTTGTAAAAGTGTGCTTGTTACTTCAAAAGTGTACTGAAAGAAAGCTAAAGCATTTGGATTTGGCTTGATAGGCCCCTGGATAACTAAGTCTAATGCTCTTCTTGTAACAAAAGTTTGTAGGGTCTCCAAAGGTCCCTTCCAACATGCACTTCTCCTTGTTGCAGTTACTCTGTGTGGTTGTGCTGTGTCAAAGCTCTTGGCTCCTCACTGAGCCAGTTGGACAGCTTGAGATAGCTGTTGATTATTCATTTTTATTCTCCCTGTTTAGAAAGGATACAGCACAAATTCAGCATGTCACAGTCTTGCTTTTGATAATTATTTTGTGTATGTGATACTCAGTATGTCAGGTTAGTTATCAGGCTGAGTCAGTGCAGCTATTGTTCCAGTGCAGCTTTTGCTGCAATAATTTTATCAACTTGTGCAAGTTCAATGAGAAGCTAAATGTCTTCATTTCCTAAATCATTAAACTTTCAGACTTTTTCTTCAGCAATTTGAGCAACACAAAACTTGTAAAGCTTTTGTCAGAAATCTTGAGAAACTGTATTTCTTGAAGGGCTATACTTCTTACCTTTTAAGTGAGCTCACCCCTGTAAAACCCAGGAAATTCTTTGATACTAGAAGAGCCTTGGGTAAAGCTAAAATTAAAGTAGTGTTTTATTTTTAATTATTCACCTTTGATACATTTCTTTTATCTTAAAACATCATTTGTCTACCAGTGCTTTTCAGATCGATTTAAGAGGCACTCTGAAGAGCATCTGAAGTATGAAAGGTTTTGTCTATTACAAGAGCTGTGCAAAAGGTGTTAACAAGAAAAAAAATCCATGTTATGGTGTTTTGAAACATGATGTAGTTCAGAATCCTGGGGAAAATAAAGCATTAAAAGAAGAATCTCTCTAAAGCAGATGAAAGTTTTTGGTTCTTTGAAGTATTTTATTCCAGCAAAATGGATACATACTGGTTTGATGTTGACTTTACATTATATAACACAATGCCAAAAAATGTGAAATCAAATAGTTTGGAGCATATTAAGTTGCCTGCAGTTCTTTTTTTATTATTTTAGGAAAACTGGCCTGATTTTCTGAAGCATTTTGAGTTTGGCAGAATTGACTCTGTGAATAAAGTTTCACTAACAAGCTCTGCTTATTGGGATACATTTCTATGTAGGGTCTAGGCTTTGCGAACTTATAAAGCTAGAACACTTTCTTAGTGTTTAACAAAGTTGTCCTTTCACCTGCTTTTTATACATATAATCTTATGCTGTTATTTGCTCAAATGTCCCAAAATACTTACTCCTTATGGTGAAAATGGAATGTTGAGTTCTTGCTATAATAGTCATGGAAAGCTCAAGCTAAAGGAATTGCAGTTGTGCAGACATTTGTGGACTGTGACTGCTTGTACCTGTGCATGTTGCCCTATTTTCCCTGCATGTCATTTACATTATTATTCAACCTACTTTTGCTCTACTTACTTGACCAGTTCTCTGCTGATGCTTTATAAGACATATACTGCTCTGCTTCCTTTTCTGGAGAAGGATTATTTGGAGCTGAAGAACTCCACTGAAATCATGGCACCATCATACTAGCCTTTTTTATGGACACAAATCCTCTGCTTAAAAACCTGATACATGCTAGCAGCTAGAACATGCAGGAGGGATTGAACTGCCTTGTTAATGACGGAAAATGTTTGCAGTGTAGCTTCTTAAAAACATTAGGCTGTTTTGTTGGAAGGTGACTGACTGACTAAGATGATGGAGATGAATTAAGGAAAATGTGGTTGAAGGAGAAGGGTTTGGCAATCCAATCCATGGCTAGGCTTTGCGAACGCAGCTCCGGGGAGGGCTCCATCCATGCTCTTCCCAAGCGCTTTTTCCAAGCACTGAAAAAGTGGCAAAGTGGCAAAGGCCAATTTGGGACAGACCAGAGCGGTTGCAAAAGGCACAGCACAAGGACTCCTCAGGAGGTAGAAGCTGCAAGACACGATTCTTTCTACGCTGTCTTTTCTCCTCCAGAGTGATCCTGCGTGCCTGCTCCAAACCATGGGCGCCATTCAAACTAGTGTGTGTGCAGAGCTGCTGAGTGGAGGCTAGAGGAGAGCAGTTCAGNTTTTCTGTTTTCTTTAAACTAACTTCCAACCCCAAAAGCTGAGCAGTGGCTGCAAAGCAGGACGTTAAATGCTGCAGAGCTACTTGTGTCTGGGCAACAAGGGCAGCATCAGCAGCATAAAGCAGCTCCTGGACAAGATGGAGAAGGGTAACAAGGTAGCATTAGGTATGAAGAGAAATGTAGAGGCAGGTGGACTGTTGTTGAAGCAAAATCATATAGATGTTCTACTTAGGGACATGATTAGTGATAGGTATGTTGGACGTGATCTTAGAGGTTTCTTACAATGTTAATGATTCTGTGATGCTGTCAGCAGAGGAGAGCAGTGGTCAGGGTTCAAAGTGTGAACTTAACTGCCATCAGGCTCTGCTATCTTGTGTGGAGCTGACAAGCAGATTTTCCTCACTTACATGGTTCAAGTTGCTCTTTGTGTGTGTGATGAAACTGGCTTAGTCATGGTGCACCTCAAGTTACTGTTCTCCTGAGTGTCTAAATTGAGAAATAACTGGAGTACATCATGTCTTTTCTCTGGCCCACAAACACAGCTTGCCTCTCTGTGGGAAGCAGGGCTTGTAGAGTGAGGAATACTAGAGCATGCTGAGGGTAGGGAGAACTTGCACAGGTCTGCTATTACAGACCTAGATTGTAGCCAGACTAGTGTGCTTTACACTGTCCTTTGCAAGAAGTTATGCACACTGAACCTGAACTTCATTTTGTCACAGATGGGGTTATACCTTCTGTAAGGTTGGGAACTTCTTTTTCTTTCCCTCCATCTAGTTGAGTAAATTGGCACTTTACATGCTCCTTTTGTGCTGTTCATCCTACTTATGAGTCAGAGGTAGGCTGAGAAGCAGAGGCATTTTTGTCTCCATCCTCCAAGGCATAAGGCACTGCATTCTTGTTGGTAGCTAGTAGAAGTTCTAAGGAACATCTGAAGAACAACAGTGAGTGTAAACAGACATTTAGGCAACTCACTTCCAAGAGTAAGAATACAATGCTAAGAAATAATTAAGAAACCTCTTTAAAACTTTTATCAGGGAGCTGACAATACTAAGTGGCTTAAAAGTCAACTTCTGAATTACTGACACTGATAGAAAATGAGAAGAAAGCTTGAAAGTAACAAAACTTGAAGCTAGAGAAGCAGAACAAACACAAACAAATGTAATCACATGCTATATTAGCCACATTATATATTCTGGATCAGTGCTACCACACTGGCAAAAGTCTATACTAGGAATTTGTGCCCTAGTTGCTGAGCACAAATGTATGAAAACTAGAACAGTAAGGATAGGGAGAACTGTGAATAATAGCAACTTCCCAAAGATGGAAATAGGATGGAGCTATGATAGAGGAGAGCAATCCAAACAAAAATAGCATAAGCAATGTTAGGACAAGAGGGAATGGGAGCAAGTTGGAGCACAGGAGGTTTAGTATTAATATGAGGAGAAACTTGTTTGCAGTTCAGGTGCCAGAGCACTGGCCCAGGCTGCCCAGGAGCCTGTGGAGTCTCCTTGTCTGGAGCCATTGCAGAGCTGCCTGGACACATTGCTGTGTGAGCTGGTCTAGGTGCTCCTGCTCTGGCAGGGGGGTTGCACTAGATGATCCTTCTAGGTTCCTTCCCCACCCCTAACACTCTGTGATACTGTGATTCTGTGATGAGGATTTGTGAGTGATAGCATGAAGCCATGCTGGTAAGGAATATTAGGCAAAGGTTTTTTGTTGGCTCTTTAATTCAGAAATAAATTCCAGAGGTTCTTCCACACTTTTAATTGGCATTTGGGGAACATTCAGGCCTGAGTTGATAGCAGGCATGTTGCAGTTGCATTTTAGAGTCCTGTCACTGTTCAGGAATGTAGATAGAATCATAGAACATTCAAGCTGGAAGAGACCTTGCAGATCATCAGTGCAGCCTTTGTCCTAGCCCTAGCAACCTGCTAAATGATGCCTCCCAATGCAACATCCACCTGGCTCTTAAACACCTCCAGGGATGGGGACTCAAGCACCTCCCTGGGCAGCCTGTTCCAATGGCTCACAACCCTTGCAGCAAAGAAATTCCTCCTAATGTCTAGCCTGAACCTCCCCTGGGGCAATTTCCATCCATTTCCCCTTGTCCTATCACTCTCCACTAGGGAGAACAGAGCAGTCCCTGCCTCTCTACAACCTCCCTTCAGGTAGTTCTAGAGAGCCATGAGGTCTCCCCTCAACCTTCTCTTTTCCAGGCTAAACAGGCCCAGATGCCTCAGTCTTTCCTCCTCAGGCTTATGTTCTAAGCCCTTTAGCAGCTTGGGAGCCTCTGTCCCCTCTCCAGCACCTCCATGTCCCTCTTGGAGTGAGGGGCCCAAAACTGGATGCAGTACTGGAGGTGAGGCCTCCCCAAAGCTGAGGAAAGGGGCAGGATCACCTCCCTGCTCCTGCTGCCAACACTGTTCCTGCTCCAGGCCAGGATGCCATTGGCCTTCTTGTCCCCCTGGGCACACTGCTGGCTCCTGTTCAGCTGTCACTCAGCACCCCTAGGTCCCTGTGTGCCTGGCAGCTCTGCAGCCACTGCTCCCCAGGCGATGGCTAAGATGTCTTAGGCAGTCTGACATCATTTGAGGCATGCCTCTTCACTCTTTCCTCCTACACAGCTGCAATTGCTGCTGCTCTCCAGAACACAGCAGCAGCAGCATGTGGCTGAAGCCACCCTCCCACTGGCACATTACCTCTGAGGCTGGTGGGATGGGAGCTCATCCCTTACATTATGGATGGGTGAGATTGAAAAGGGAAATGACCTTGTGGAAAAAAACAAACCCAGAGCATCCTGGAGGAGTTAAATGTTATCTTCCAAAGAAAACATGCAGTTAAAGTGGGAGCAGGGAATTTGCAGACATTGGTGTTTTCCTGGGAAGAACTGAGAAACATTTTGTTGTGGATGAGGCATAAATGTTGTGTGTGGGCTGGAATGGTGCAACTGATTCATTTGGAATTATAGAGCAGTGCAGTGCTGCTTTTGATGAAGTTTTAACAGTTCAAGCCTGGAATTAATTAGTTCTTGTACTACTGTACATACATTAAGTGTGGGTGTAATTTATTGTATCAACAATATTTGCAATTATTTGACCTATGGTGTGTTGTGTGCCAGCAGTTGTGTTGACACAGAATTGTGTTGTGTTGGAGGATACTTTTTCCACTTAAGAGTAGTTATATAATTGTATATTTCTATAAAAATATATTATATATATTATATTATATTATATTTAGATATACTATGTAANTATATAATTGTATTTTTCTATAATTATATAATATATTGTATATATTTACTATATCTAATATTATATAATTATATATTATTATATCTAATATATTATATAAATATTATATTATTATATATTATATAGAAACATAATTACAGTCATACTAGTCTCTCATTCTGGTGTAAGCAAAACTGTACAGCATTGTGTAGGGAGGCCCATACATATCAGTAGAAATGAACATGTTTGTACTGTGACTGATCAATGTAATGCTTCTTTGTTGCTCCCTGTTGTTGAAGAAGTTGAAGAACCCAACATGCAGAGGCTTCTATCACCACCACCGCTTATTGTGTCTTCCAAGCTGCAAATCCCTGGCCTACCCTTGCGCTGGGAACAGCAGAGCAAGCTCCTTCCAAGTGTAGCTGGGATCCCAGCCAGTAAAGTTTCCAAGTGGAGTACAGATGAGGTAGGTTTCCCATGTATCTTCTATCTTACTGCCACTGCTTTTGAAGTCCTGGTTGATTTAGAGCTTTAGATTGGCCCCATAGATTACCAATAATACATTAGTAATGTGAGGATTAGAGTCAGACAGATGTGATGTAACAGATCCCCAAAATGTCCATTCAGCTGCCAATCAGGACTAGAAGCAGTAAGTACTAATTTATCTGTATTTAGATAAATATGTGTATATATACATATTCAACGGGCTTAAAAAGGGAAAGAAAAGTATTAAATGTATTGCCCAGCAGATGAGGTGCTCAAGGTCTACACTAATACCATCTAGCACCCACACAAGCATTGTGGAAGAATGGTTTAGGGGTCAGCATGGACCAAGGAACTATTCCTAGTGCACAGTTTGGATGTGGCACATTATTTTGGAGGGTGAGAGTGTAGTGCAGAGAGGAATGGGATGGATATGATGAAGCAATGACACCTGTTTCACAGTTAGAGTCCTGTCACTGTTCAGGGCTTGGACAGACAGAGTCTAGTCCCTGCTTTACTTCAGACTGGGGTAGGGCTAAGGCAATGCTCTGCAGCTGAGACACCTGAAGGATCTCTTCTAAAACAGTCCTGAACTTTGAAAAAGGCCTTGCTAATCTCTGTGCTGTAAAGAATAAAGAGGAGGAAGGCAGCAACCATTTTGGTTTGTGAGAAGTGATTCACTAAGAAGAGATTCATGGTTCTGGATCTGCATGGATAGAAATACCAGAGTTATTTTGAGGGTGTAGCTATATCCCACTTAAATGCTGTGGACAAGAGTGGTAAGTGCTCTTTCAATTTGCAGGTTTTGTGAATCCTGCCCTTAAACACCCAGCTGCATGACTCCAAACCCTTCCAGAAGGTGGAACACCTAATAGGAGGCTGGAAAAACTTGACTGATTGTCAGCCTTTAAGAGTATTTTGAGCAAACACCAATCTTACTAAACTTTTTGTGGTATACTTTGGTGGCAGGTCTCTGAATTCATACGGAGTTTACCAGGCTGTGAAGAACATGGCAAGGTGTTCAAAGATGAGGTGGGTGAATTTTACTTCAAGAAGACACAGAGTCTTTTTCATGTCATCATTAAAAATACATATAATGTATTAGGATGAAAGTGTATGTCTGAAGTCAGGTGCAAATGTATGGGAGATTTGCTTGGTTTGAAGGTCATGGAGTGGGACAAAAGTAAAGTAAATGAAGCTAGCTAAGTGTCAGCCAGATCTACCCGTGTTAATACAACTGAAACGACTTAGAACTAGTGATAGAAACTTGATAATTTACTACTGTTCTCTCTTCATCTGGTTTGAGAAAACTTGTATGTATGTTACTTTAGTTCTGCAGGATGTTGGTAAGTAAAATAAAGCAGAGCAGTGGTTCAAGAGAGCCACCTCTTAAAACTCTTTGCAGCTTGTCTGAGCACACTTAGCTCTTGATGCTCTTCCTCCTGTGATACATAGCCAGTTTACAAGTGTGATTTGAGTGAGTGGGAAGTGGGAAGCTATGAATGCTTCTGATGAGGTTCAGAGGGATGTGTACTCCCTTTGTGAGCACACCACGCATGCATTTTTGGTATCTGAGAAGACTTTTGTACCAAAGTTTTATTAGGAGGTGATAGGGCTTTTAGATACAATAGGCCATTAAAAGCTAGGTTGGCTTTTTCTTTCCCACTCAGAGATTTGTTACTCCAGTTAATGTTTAGTTTCAAGAAGGCTATTTGATCACAAATTGCCAGAGTGAACATTTCAGGTGCTTCTCCCAGCCAGACCACCTGAATGGGCAGAGTCTGATAGTGTAACATCCCAAGTCAGCCAGCCTTTCAAGGGAAGAGTGGTACTTAGACTTGAGCAGGCATCTCTTAAGGAAAACACATGCACATGGCCCTTTCAGGCTCCTCTGTAGATTGCAATAACTATTACAGTTGCATATCAAAGGACTGACAGATTGCATCTCTGGGCACTTTGCCCTTGTTTAGATGTTGGGTACTTGACAGATATGCAGCCCTGGACCATCCCCTGTGTCACTTAGGGTGTCTCACCAGTGAATTTAAGATCAGTCAAAGCTGGTGTATTGCTAAGCAAGTCAGCAGATGGGAAGTGCCACAGAGATGGATGACTCCTCAACACTTTCATTCACAGAAGTGTAAGAAAATACTTGCCTTCTTTAGGATTCATTCAGCCTCTCAGGAGTTGTCTGTGAGTAGAAGTTGATGGTGGTAACTGCATGATGCTGTTCTCACTGCTGTGTTCCTCAGCTTACCATGCTGGGATGAACCCTGCAGGCTTTCTTTGCAGCATATCTCATTTAGAAAGCTTCCCTTCTAGTCCTTAAGAAACTTAATTACACTGTTTTAATCTCAGAGTAGTATCTTCAAGCCTAAGCAGTGCTCCTGATTTAACCACAAGTGGCTTTTAGGCCTAGCTGTCCTGCTTCTGTTGCACTGAAAACTTGTTACCTAAGTGACCTGAAGTTTACACAAGAAGTGCTGGGTCCCTTGAAGCCTTTAGGGCACAAATCTTCTGAGGAGCAGCTGAGGGAACTGGGGTTGTTGAGCCTGGAGAAGAGGAGGCTCAGGGGAGGCTTTATCATTCTACAACTCCCTGACAGGAGGTTGGAGCAAGGTGGGGGTTGCTCTCTTCTCCCAGGTGACTAGTAATAGGACAAGAGGAAATAGCCTCAAGTTGCACCAGGGGAGGTTCAGGATGGACATTAGGAAAAGTATCTTCACTGCAAGAGTGGTTAGGCACTGGGACAGACTGCTCAGGGAAGTGGTGGAGTCAGCATACCTGGAGGTGTTCTAAAAACATCTAGACATGGCATGACATGGTTTAATGGCATGGAGATGTTGGACTTGATGATCTTGAAGGTCTTTTGCAACCTAAATAAGCCTGTGATTCTCTCAAGTGAGGAGCTTGTGGCCCTCATGTTTGGGTTTAGCACTCCTGCTGACAGAGCAATTTGCTTACAGGAGAATATTAATACTCACTTGTAACACTAATTAAAATAGCAGCACTACAAAGCTGGCAGAGGAACAGTGTTTTGGAAAGTGGTGTTTGTGTCAAAGAGGCAGTTTTTATGTAGCCTGGCCACTGTTTATATATCTGTTATAACTTGCTATTTAGTGAACAGAAAGGAGTGACCTGAAAGGAGTTGCAGTTCTGTGGTTGGCAGTGAAATCCAGAAGCTTTCTTATGGAGATTCACATCAGAGGAGTAGTGAAGATGTGAAAAAGCATTACTGTGCTGCAGTACAGTTGGATTCTACTTCATTTACCCATTTTACTTTCCAGTAGCTTTTGCTTTATATTGCTAATATGTAGATAAGAACTGGGTAGCTAAAAAGTAGCTAGACAGCTGTTTTTTTCAGCAGAAGGAAGGTCAACATCCTGTTCTTTTGCACTAGCTGATCTGTCTCAAAGGTTGAAACCAAAGCTACCCTGAAAGCATTTGGAAGTGTTTATATACAGCCATTTCTTTACCCTGTCTGAAATTGCTGGGGTTTTTCTTTTCATGTTTTCTGAAACATCTATACTGCTGCACTGTCAAGACCTTTTAATAGCTTCATGTTTTGTTTTTCTTTCCTTTAAAGCAAATTGATGGTGAAGCATTTCTTCTAATGACCCAATCAGACATAGTCAAAATAATGAGCATTAAACTGGGACCAGCCCTAAAAATCTTTAATTCCATTCTGATGTTCAAAGCTGCAGAGAAGAACTCCCACAATGAGCTTTGAAGATAATGGAAGATGTGTTGGAGCCAGCTTTCTCCTCTGGAGCTCATGTTTTATTCAAAGCACAAAGACTTGCTAGAACTGTTGAGTAAGGACTCAAGGAAGAAACAGAACTGCTCAGCACTGATGGACTTATTTATATTCTCCTAGCACCAGTACACATCTGAATCCTTCTGGGAAGTATGGAAGCTTTTGAGAAGGTACTGGATAACCACCAAGTCAGCTAGGCTTAGTTACCAAACAAATGGATGGTTGGGATCCCTAACTTTCTCTGGACACCAAGAAAACCTTCCTTAATTATTTATGCTGTTTAATATAAGGGAATGTTAATATTTTCTAAGAATTCTTGACTCCTCCTTCATGTACCCATTTGACTTTTCAGAAGCTTTTACTTCATACTATCAAAATAAGAACTGATTAGCCAAAAATGAGGCTGCAAGTAGCCAGACAAGACTGTTATGGCTAATACATATTTGTGCCATAGTTTAAAAATGAAACACTTTGATGTTACATACCTGACACTTTATGCTACAGCATAGAACTTTACAGATTCTAAACTTGTCTGGTTTTGCTCGTAACAAAACAAACCTTGTTGGGGTTGAAATGATGATGCTTTTTTGATAACTGAATGTTTTTACTTTTGCACGATTACAAAGGAAAATGTTATGTGAGGTTTTTTTTTCCACCAGCATCTTTAATGTATTTTAACTAAAGATTATTCTTGAGAAGGCTGCAACTGAGAAATAAAGTTTGAGTTCAGAGAAGACTTCTCTTTTATGCTGTGCAATGGAGGCCCAGACTTTTTACATGGGAACACTGCTACAGTCCTTCTGCACATGAAGGAAAAGACACAGATTTTAAGGTAAGGATATTAGCAAAAGAGAAAATATATTCCTTCTTGTCTGCACATATCAATCTCCAGTAGAGTTTCCACAACAGTGGAGAAAAAAACATTGTGCTACTCTGCTTTCTATTCAACATAGGTTTGTTTTCTCAGTGCTGGAAGAATGATTTCCCCCACCACTTCCTAGCTGGAAAGTCTGATTTATAAATAAGGCATAGGGGGAAAGACAAAGAACAGAGAAGAAGGATATTTAAACATGTGGTGCACTATCACACCCTAGGTGTAGAGTGGATGTGTTTCTCTGGGTCATTAGCAGGCTGCAGATGCCACCAGCAGGTGCTTAGGTGACACAAGCTGTTCTCTTGGAGGATTATCATAAGGATTTGTCAGGGAAAGTCATTGCACTTGGTATATGTGTAAGATGTAAACCAGATGCACTTTAAATGGGAGAGAGCCTAGCTGCCTGTGCACTGAGGACTGTTCCAGTATGTTAGTGTTGCAAGAAGAGAGAAGAGTTGGCTCAAGATTTCTGCAGCCCTCTTAGCACTGCAGTGGGCAGTTGCTCAGCCTTTAGAGCTGAGAGCAAACAGCATTTCTGTTGCACAGAGCTGGGAGAACTTTACATCTTCCCACAGATTTTCCTAGGCTGTTCTTTGGCCGAAGTTCCTTAACATTTCAAGAGCTCTCTGTGCCACTTCCAGATCATGTAGGTGACTGGTACCTTCCACAATGTGAGATGAAACAGGGTCACTATGAAGTAAGTTGCATTGCTCTGTTCATTTCCTTCCACAGCGTTGCATAAATAGTATTTTTACATTTTGTTCAATATTTGTACATTCAAATTGCACTCTTACTGTACCAACAATACCAATAAAACCTAAACTGGAGCTGTCTGTTACATTTGTGTGTACCCAGAATGCTCAGATGAGCCCAGCTCTTCCCAAGAGTGGTGTGGAGTAATTCCTCATCATAGCTCAATCTGGCCATGAGTTTAAAAGAGCAACTTGCCTAATGCTGTCTCCCTTCTCCATAACCACTTCCATCCAAGGTTCACAGGTCACAACCAGAATCCCATTTATGGGCTTGGATTTTGTCAGTGACAACAGCTGAAGTTTCCTCTGCAGGTCAGTAAAATGCTAGATTCTTCACTCTTCTTTCCTTGTGCCCTTGCATGTAGTTTATTTTCCTTCACCCTGTATCTCTCATGTACCAACTGTGCTGTCTGCAGTGAAAACTAGAGAAGAGATTAGTTGGGAATGTTGGCAGCTCCCTGAGTTTTTATATACCTACTTACAAAGCACCGTGCTTTAAGAAATGGGTTTGAATTAATACCATTTACAAGATACAGACTAAACCTCATTGAAATGGTGCAGAGCCCAACTTGTTATTCATACAGCTATCACTTAAAACAGTGAGGACATGCATAATCCTTACTCTTGTGTCCCCTGGGATAAGGTAGGGTGTAATCATCTCTGTTACAAAAACTACACCCAACCAATTCACTCAGGAACTAAAAACACTCAGGAAACCTACTGGGCAGCTGGTGTTGGTTTAGGTGTTGTCTTGGATATAATCCAGCCATCACAGAGGTAAAATACTCTCCTAGTAAGAGAATATACTCATTAAATGCAGCAGTCTTCCTTCACACTGCAAGGTCTACACTGGAGTCAGCCCAGGCTTTAACAAAACCTCTGTGGTCTTCCAAGCTGTGTTTGAGTGCTTAAGGAATTGTGGTGAGCACAAACACTGCTTTGCCAAAAGAGACATTTTTAGAACTGGTGGAAGATTGATCTCTTTAGTAGTATGTAGAGTTTTAATAAAGTTATTTTATTTTCTAATGAATGCATTAGGTCTGATTTGCTCTCTCCTGCTAATGACCATCACTAGGTGCTTGTCCAAAGCTGTGTGCTGTCAGGCAGTAACCCCCTGGCATTTCCAGACATGCAGGAGTTAGGAGAAGTGTGTTAGGAAGAAGAGAAGGCTGTGGAAGAAGAAAGGAGATCTGTGTGGGCAGACTGGAGAGCTACCATGTGGAGAAGGCTGATTTTGTTCTGGGGACCAAGTTGAGGCATCCTCTCCCTGGCATCAAAGCTGTGCTTACCAACACACATGGCAGCATCCCAGGTAAGTCACAGAATCACACAGAATCATTTGGGTTGGAANTTCTTCCTTCCTTTGAAAGCTCATCCTATTGAGGAAATTCAGGGTTAATGTGAAAACAAAAAGAATGTTTCACACATGGAAAAAAGAGTGAAAAGTCATCATGGTGTGAATTAAAAAGAAGGCTTACCATTTTAAACCACAAAAATTATTATTGTTGGCTTTCAGTAATGGAAAGGTGGTAACAAGTCAATCTTAATTTGTGCTACTTCAAAACATTCATTGTATTAGCATCTGAAGCAGGAAAGTGTTCACATTAACTCATCATGTGTTTTTGAAATGCTGACAGTCAAAATATCATCTGAATTTGTCAAATGTTCCTTATGGAAAAATAATACATGAGACACATGAAGTAATCCAGAAAATTGTATTCCCTCTAATGCCTCTTCTTCTGCTCTAGAATTTCCATTTTAAATAATGCAAATGCTTAGGTTTTAATTTGTTTTTACAAGTAGCTAGTACACTTTATTAAAAAAAAGGGCATTATTAAACATAACTTAGAAATATACACAAACTTCACCAGAATGGCACTGTTTTACCTTCACAACAAAGGGATTGATGTTGACAGAACAGCAGATGCTCCTGGGAGCACACCATCAAATACTGGGATACTCTTTACCTGGATGGGCAAGGATGCTGAGCTCTTCACCTCAAAGACCAAGGACTCTAAGAAGTTCAGTGTCCTGTGGATTCTCTTTGGCCAGGGGATATCAAACACATGGAATGAAGCCACCAGTGCAGCCAGGGCCATGGTGCAGTTATCCAGCTGAGCTAGCTCTTCTCTTTCCACATACAGTGCAAACTGGCATGAAGTCACATTGAAAGGGTTTTTGACTTCTAATACTGGTGTGGCTGCCTTCACCTAAATTTAAAACAGGATATTTCAATTGAAGCCATAGCTTTGCTGTGGTTAACAGATCAGGAAGCCTAATAGCACTGCTTTGAATGGAGCTTGTGTTTCTCTGAATATTTGCCTTCTAGCCAAAAGGCAGGCTTGTGTCATTGTTTGCAGGAGCTCAGCTGACCCACCAAAAGGCCAAATAAAGTGCCCAGGGAGTTCCTGAACACTGCTTGATATAAGGAAGACTGCTGGTGGTCTGTCTCCTTACCTCCTCATTCACTGCAGCAAACAGACTGGAATCATCTCCAAAGACATCTGGCAGGAGTAGGCATGCAGCAGTCATTTTCATATCTGTCAAAGGCAAGGATTTCTTCTAAATGACACAGGAAAACATTCTGGCACTGCAGTACCATCCTGCAAAAGCAGGTTGCAGCCTATGTAATCATCAACAGCTCAGCAGTGGAACTGTGGTGCAGTCCAGTTTGAAGAGTAGTTTGTCCCACAGTGAAGATTTAGGCACATCAACTGGCAATGGGCATTAGTATTCAAAATGATTCATGGTAAGGTACTCAACATTACAATTCAGTTTCTCTCACAAGCAGTAAGTAGGCCTTTGGGTTGCTTCTAGTGGTGTTTACAAGCTGAGTAGTCCTCCTGAACCCATCACCCCAGCCCCAGAGTCCTCTCCTCAGTGTCTAAGGAGTCCTGTTGCAGGACTTCCAGGGATGTGGTACCCACTACTCCTCTGGTTCAGCTATTACTGATTATAACATGTTTTTTTTGCAGGTCAGCCTTTGGTGTTGTGTGTTCCACTGAACCTGTCTTGCCAAGCATTCATTATCTAGGTTGCCAAATCAAGCTGTTACTGAGAAAAAAAGAGGAAAGTAAATGCCTTGGGACTTCAGTAAGGTATGAGTTAGATTTGTGGGCACATTATATGAGGAAAGGAGAATCACTTACCACATCCATAGCTTTCTAAGGCCAAAAATATGAGCAGAAAGTCCATAAAGGCTTTCTGAGTTAGGCTGTTTGATGACACCTTTTAACCTATCATGAGCTATTGAGTACACTCATGTTTTTAAGCTTCAAGAACCAAAACACTAGGATTTTAACCTACTCTGTTTCTTTAAGAAATGGCCTGGTAATAAAAGGAGTAAAACTGCTGTAGGAAACTCCATGTGTTCAAACTGTGTCACCTTTGATATGACATCTGGCACTATGCCTTGTTTGATAGAAAATGACAACTTGAGGAGCACTTCTCATGGAGCTAAGGTCAGGCACAGATATCAAGAGCTGCAGATTGGGAAGAATAATGATTGCAAGGAACTGCTTCAAAGGTTTTGTCCCTGCAGAACCACACTCCTCAGACTGAAAGAAGTTGAGTGGCAGCAGCTACTTGCTCCCTGGCAGCCAGAGGATCTCTTTCCATGACTCAGGTTCCTGCTGGCCAGAGGTACCAGTTATTCCTGTAGTGTATCTTTGTAGAGACAAAACACACTTAGTGGTAACTGCTTTTTTTTCCCTAGGAGGATGACTGGAACAATAAAAGCAGTACCTATCTTTCTAAAGAAAGCTCTTTTTTTATTGGGCTATTTCTGAACCAGAAAATTCATTTCCTGCATGTATTTTTAGAAAACAATTAGCACTCTTTCACATACCTAGAAATACATAATTCTGCTCATCTAGCAATACTTAATTTAAGGCAGTTGCTGACTTTATCAAACTTGCAGTCTTTTATCCAAGAGCAGAAAAAAAGCTTCAATAGCTGACTGACTTCCTAATAATGTATTAGCTTTTATTCTTAATGCTTCCCCATCACTATATATTTTTCAAGCAACTGTGATAATGGGAAAATGTTTTTGCAATAAAATGGGAGCTAGTTTAGTTACATAAGGAAGGACAATTAGCTGCAACAAAACTCTGCTATTCAGAGCATAGAAGATTTGTACTGACATTTCAGAAGGTCTTCCTCTCTGTGCTGCTTCAGATTTTCTTGCAGCATGATGTTAATTGGATTATTCCTCACCACATGCAAAGACAGTATGCTTTCTGAGTAAACCTCCAAAATCTCAGCTGTTTTCTTATAAATGTCCATGTGTGTGAGAAGCTGGAACTCCCTAAAAAGCTAAAAGAAAAACAAGTATTTGGTATTAGTGCAGTCTTCAAAAACAAAACTGAAAACAACACGAGGCACACACTTTGAAGAAGGATAAAACTTGCTGAGTGAAATAAGATTATCAACTGGAAGGGATGGTTTCATTTCTTTTCAAAGCAGAGAAGAAATATATCAAGTAACATCAAAATACTTGCAATAACCCACTGGTGGTGTGTGTGGTATGGTTAACACAGGACTGGTGACTCTTTTGAAGTGGGCTTAGCAGCAAAAATCTGAGTTGGATTAAAGAGAATAATGTTGATGGATAATTCACTGGAAACATAGAATCACAGAATCATGAAGGTTGGAAGAGACCTCTAAGCTGCTCTAGTCCAACCATCCCTAGCACTGTCATGTCACTAACCCATGGACCTAAGTAGAACATCTAAATGTTTCTTAAACCCCTGCAGGGATGGTGACTCCAGCACCTCCCTGGGCAGCCTGGGCCAAGACTTAACAACCCTTTCAGTAAAGAAATTTGTCCTTATATCTAATCTAAACCTCCCCTGGTGCAACTTGAGGCCATTTCCTCTCATCCTCTCCCCGTTAACCCTAGAGAAGAGACCTACCCCCAGCTCACTCCAACCTCCTGTCAGGGAGTTGTAAAGAGGGATGAGGTCTCCCCTGAGCCTCCTCTTCTCCACACTAACCAACCCCAGTGCCCTCAGCTGTTCCTCAGCACACTTGTTCTCCAGAGCCCTCCCTAGCCTCCTTGCCCTTCTCTGGACATACTCCCAATGCCTCTGGCTCCTTCTTGGACTGAGGAGCCCAAAACTGAACACAGTATTGTAGATATGGCCTCACCAGTGCTAAGTACAATGGGATGCTCACTTCTCTGCTCCTACTGCTCACACTATTTTTGGTGTTAGCTATCTTGGCTACCTGGGCACTCTGCTGGCTCATGTTCAACTGACTATTGACCAGTACTCCCAGCTCCTTGTGTGCCAGGCAGCAATCCATCCACTGTGCCCCAAGCCTATAACATTGCATGGGCTTCTTGTGACCCAAGTGTAGGACTTTGCACTTGGCCTTGTTGAAGCTTATCCCCTTGGCCTCATCCCATGGATGCAGCCTGTCCAGGTGCCTCTGCAGAGCCTCCTTACCCCCAAGCAGATCAACTTTCTCTCCTAGCTTGGTGTCATCTACAAACTAACTGAGGGTGTACATCCATTAAAATATGTGCCTACAGTTGTATCACATCTATCACAACAGAATTCAATGTCACTATCAAAAACAGCTTTGTTACCTGATAAGGGCATCTTAAGAAAGGAAATAGTCTAAGAATGTCTTTTAAAGGTGCCTTATTGCTGATCATCTTTCTCCTTATTTCTATTGTCACATTCATTCTGTTATCCACTTCTTTCCAGTTCCTCTGAGTTTTCCTGTATTCTTGCTGGAGCCACTTCATATGAACATCCATGGCACTGCCTTCAAGATGAATAGGTTCTTCCTATCAAGAAATGAAGAATAGCACTGTAACAAATGAGATAACCTTTTTATCTGATGTGCCTTGGGTGGTTTGAGTGTAGTCAAGAGCAGCAGAAAGTAAACTGCAGTGTTGTTTCAGTCCCAGCTCTTTAAACTCATCCTAATAGTGATGTTAGGATTTCTTTCCTTATAATACTATAGCTATCAGCCAAGTCTCCCAAGCTCAAATTACATATTTGAGGATATTCATAATTTGCCTAATTGTGGTTTATTGGAAATTAGTTGGCAATTCTAATGACGACTCAGTGTTCAGCAATATTAGCTCTGTATTACCAAGAGAAATTGTATTTTCTTCTTACTTATACAGGTCCTAAAAGCAGGACAACTAACTTCCACATTTGTGCAACTGAAGTGTGTATCCCCAAGGAGACCTAAGGAACTAAGAAAACTTTTAGTGGAAAGCATTATTTGAGCAGCTTGACTGTTAATGTTTTCATAAAGTACTTGAAGATAGTTAACAATCTTCCTCAAAATTACTATTCTTGTCCCTGCTGTGATTCCAAACCCAGTAATTACTAAGAGGAGGAGTGGCTACCCAAAGCAGTCCATCAGTGGCAGTAGCCTGGGGCTGTTTGGTTTCCATGAGAAGAGGCAGTGAATTTGCTCATGAAAGCAAGCTGTGATGACATTAGTACAGTTCCCACTCTGGCTTTTCCCATGGGGTTTGTCACTCATGCAGCTGTTGTCTGTGTCAGTGGTGGCCTGTGGATCAACACCAGAGAGAGTTAGAATCATAGAATCATTAAGGATGGAAAAGATCTCCAAGGTCATCAAGTCCAACCATTGATCCAAGACCCCCATGCCACTAAAGCATGGCATCAAGTGTCATGACTAAACGTTTTTTGAACCCCTCCTGGGCTGGTGACTCCATCACTTCCCTGGGCAGCNTAAATTCCCCTGGTGTAAGTTGAGGCTATTTCATATTATGTTATTGCTTACTACTTGGCAGAAGAGTCTGACCCCCACCTCATTCCAACCTCCTTTCAGGGAGTTGTAGAGAATGAGAAGGTCTCCCCTGAACCTTCTCTTGTCCAGGCTCAACAATCCCAGTTCCCTCAGCCACTCCTCAGAAGACTTTTGCTGGAGACTCTTCATCAGCTTTGTTGCCCTTCTTTGGACACTTCAAAGAGTTGAGACATCAGCAACTGTTGCCCAGAATATTAAGGACACAGCTGCAAAACATGCAACATCCAGAGCTGCTTCCCAATGCTGTATGTATGCAATTAAACTTCCCAGCTTAATTAACATCCTTTTATTAAATTGTGCATGCAGTATTCCAAGAGTGGTTGCACAAGTTGAAGAACTGTCTCCCTCCTAGTGTCTATCCATGGATTTCAGTGGCTGTTGGGATCACAGAAGATACTTACCATGACCCCTGCAAGTACTCCCCTGGCCCTAGCTAGGATGCTGTATCAGCAGAGGCTGCACTCTTTCTAAGAGAGGAATTTAGTCTTAATTGTATTACAACAGTAATTGTCTATAAGCAGCTTGAGTAGGCATTCCTGTCCTTGTCCTCAGTGCACAAGAGCAGAGGTGGTGAGTCAGATGATTTATCCTCCTACCTGGCTGAGGATGGAAGCTGGGAGAAAAGTGTAAGGTAGGGATGAGTGTCTAGTGGTACTTCTCCTGAGTTCTGTCAAGACTTGGGGTTCATGGACCCCCAAGAGCCTTCAGAAGATTTTTTACTTCCATCATTTCTCCCAGTCATTTTCCCCACTCTCATTTGGCAGTTTAACTGTGCACTGTCTCCTGCTGCTCCTGACTTCTAATTATCCTAGTGGATTCAAACCCTATCCACCATCTCCTTGCTACTGTAGTTTGACAGATATGTCATATTCTGTCCTCAGCCACCCCTTTTCCAACTGAGACTGTCCTGAGCTATTTACTTATTCCACATATGAAAGCTGGTGCATACTTTCAATTATCCTTGCTATTTTCTTCCCATATTTTCTAATTTCACTACAGCCTTTATGAAATGAGCAGACTGAACCCTAAAATACATAGATGCATACAGTGAAATAATGTACTCCCTTTTCTTTCCTAAATAATTCTAAGCCCTTAATATACTTTTCAGGACTGCTGCCTAGCACCATAACACATTTTCTTTGGCAGAAAATAAAAACATCATTTGTGGATGGTGCTAATAAGCTCAAAGCCTATCACTGCAAGTGTTGTTAGGACAGAGTTTTCTCCTTATGCCTTATTTTTCATCTCTCACTACTGAATTTTATCTCCTGGGTGTTTTCTTCCCTCTCACTCAGTAGCATGAGGTCCTTCTACAGCGAGCCTTTGTCTTTGGTACCCTTAGTAGCATCACTAAATGTGATCAGCCAACTATCCTCCTTTTTCCACATCATTTAGAAATATATTGAAGTGGATAAACTAAGCATTAATAACCTTTTCTGCTGTGAAAACCAACCATTTCTGCCTAGTTTTCTTTGTTCTGCCTTCTAAAAGTGTTTATCTCTGCAAGGACCTTCCTGCTTATCCCCTCAGATTATATCCTGAGAGCCTTTGAAAGGCATGTGGGGAAATCTCTTCTGAAATTAAACTGTATCAGCTGGATTTCCTATGTCCTCAGGGTTGGTGAATACTTCAAAGAACTAATGAATTTATGAAGAATTACTTCGGTTTACAGAAACTTTTGGTTATTCCTACCCAGTATGTTCAGCTCTTGGATCTGCATAAGACTTCTTGCCAATTTGGCCAGTGAAGAGAGGAGGTTTTCTTGTTCAGTATGTTCCCTAGTTCTCTCCTGAAACTCTAGAAACTGGCATCAAATTAGCTACCTCCAATTTTCTGGTGGTGTGTTTCAGGAGAGAAATTGTACCTCCTAGTTAGAAAATTGCCTATTTTAATCCTTGGACAGAGCTGAATGTTTTACACAAATACTTGGTCCTGGGAATGTGTTGCTGGTCATTTTAGTATGTTATTCTGTAACCTCCTTACTGACAGGCCAGTCTGAAACAGATGTTCTGACACTGCTTGTGACAAATGGTCCCAGTAACATGATGGCTTGAACTATCCTTCCAAAGCCTGTCTCATTTTTCTGCTGTGGCTTTATGTTGTGTGAGCTCTCCTGCACCTACAGAGTGCACCCTCAGTGCTCCTGTCCCTTAGCAGCATCAGGCTTCCTTCCTGTTGAAAAAGCCTTTCTAACCAGTGCAGAAAAGGCAGAAACCCACAAAACAAGTCTGTGTAAATCTCCAGAGGATTGGTCATCACAATCATCAGAGTCTTCTTTACTGCTTGCATGTCAACTCTGCAAGCTCCCCTGCATCAGTGTTGGGAGTTTTCTGGTATCTATCACAGTATGTCAGGGGCTGGAAGGGCCCTAGAAAGATCATCTAGTGCAACCCCCCTGCCAGAGCAGGAGCACCTAGACCAGCTCACACAGCAATGTGTCCAGGCAGCTCTGCAATGGCTCCAGACAAGGAGACTCCACAGCCTCCTGGGCAGCCTGGGCCAGTGCTCTGGCACCTGAACTGCAAACAAGTTCCTCCTCAGCTTAATACTAAACCTCCTGTGGTCCAACTTGCTCCCATTCCCTCTTGTCCTACCATTGGATGCCATGGAGCAGAGCCTGGCTCTCTCCTCCTCACACTCACCCTTAACATATTTCTAAGCATTGCTGAGGTCTCCTCTCAATCTCCTCTTGTCCAATCTAATTTATGTTGGTTACTGACTGTGAACACCATTCTAGTATTGACACATCCCCAGGTGAGCTGTTCAGCTGTTGCTTCCCCTGCTGACTGAGTTGGATGGACTGTCTTCAGTGAGACTGCTGCTCCAAAACAAGGCTTGGGCCATTCTTGTTAGTCTCAAGACACTTGTGCTTTCTCACATGTGCACACACACAAACTAGGCTAGTTGTCTGGGGCTTTTTAATTACATTTATGGTTTTTACTCTGAGCAATAGCTAGTTTGAAGTCTCTTGACTCCAAACAGCTCTGTCACTACTGGCTTCTCCTGTGCGTCTACTTCCAGGTCTACTGCCTGAAGAGCAGGAGCTTCTTCAGCCATGTGGTATGAAGCAGAGTGGCTCATTTCCAGAGGGAGGGACGGTCACCTTCAGTGCCTTACTTGCAGAGGCAGGAAAGCAATCCAAACTCAACTCCATGTGCTGTAACCAAAGCCACAAACTGACTGAGTTGCTTAGAAACAAACACTGAGGAGAAGAACAAGCTGTGACCTTTACTCCAGCTTATCTCCATCTGCCTTGTCAAGGCAAACACTGCGTGTGCATTCACAGACTTTCCACAGAGTCAACTTTGCCCTTGACAGCTCCTTTAGCTACTGACATTAATAAGGTAAATGAGGCCATTTGACATTTCTGTAAGCCTCAATGGCAAGCTACCACCCAGCAATAGGGCAGTAGTATTACAAGCAGGCTGCAGAGGGCCTGTTTGCAAAGGCCTGAAGTGAAAGGACAAGGGCCAATGGTTTTAAATTGGAGAAGAGTAGATTTAAACTGGATATTAGAAAGAAGTTCCTCCCCATGAGGGTGGTGGAACACTGGCCCAGGTTGCCCAGGGAGGTGGTTGAGTTCCCATCCCTAGAGGTATTCCAGGTGAGGCTTGCCAGGGCTCTGGGCAAGCTGATATAGTTGGGGATGTCCCTGGCCACTGCAGGGGGGTTGGACTGGATGAGCTCCAGAGTTCCCTTCCAACCCAAACCAGTCTAGGATTCTATGACCTGGTCTAGGTGGTCCTGCTCTGGCAGGGGTGTTGGACTAGATGATCTCTAGAGGTCCCTTCCAAGCCCTAACATTCTGTGATTCTCCTGGGCCAGAGACCTTCCATCTGGTTGTCTTGGTAGAGTATTTGCACTTTCATCACTTTCAACTTTCCTGCTTATCTTCCCTGTTCAGGAGCAACATCAACAGATGTCCAACTTCATGAGTTTGTTTCTGCAGAATCCTTCTGCTTCTCGCAGTCTCAATACTCCCCAAAACATTTCTTATCTCTATCCCATAGACACAGAGAGGAGATGACCTACTGGTGCCCCCTTTATGAATTGTTTTCATGATGTTATTCCTAACTCTGCTGAGTGTGCCAAAGAGGCCCAGTTATCTGCAAACATCTACCACTATCTTAACCAACATCTTGTCAGAGCCTATTTTCTCCTTTTCACACCTAGCTCCAAATTTACTTGTTTGACAGCTTCAGAGAAGCCCTGATGACCTCACAGGCAGGCTGTCACAGGATGTAAGAAATTGGAGTCATTAGAAAAGGAACTGTATTCTCTCTCCACTTCTGTTTATGATCATGAACTAGTAACAGTCTTCTAACTTGTTATATTCCCTTAAAATTCAGGTAACTGAAGATAGATATCCTTGGTTAGACCCTTGGCTGACAGATTTTCTCATTCAAGGGCTGGATTGAAGGAGCTTGATTCAGTTGCATAGATACAGCTGCTTAGTGGCATTTGAGATGTTATAAGGTATCCCAGAAACCTCTTGAAATAGCAGAATGTGACATGGGACCTGCGGGAGACACGTGCCCTTCTGGATTGGCAGGTGGAGCCATGCAGGATGTCTGAGGGCATTTTTAGATCTGTATTCAGCTAACTGAACTGATCCTGAAGTCACACTTCCATGGACAGCACTGCTCAAGACTGACACCATTTCAAAACATGGAGTTCTGAAAAGGCACTGTTGGCTCACCACTTCTGAGATGCCTAAACTAGTGTTTGAAGCCACAGAATCACAGAATCATTAAGGCTGGAAGAGACCTCTAAGCTCATCAAGTCCAACCATACCTAGCACTGCCATGCCACTAACCCATGGCCCTAAGGAGAGCATCTCAATGTTTCTTAAACCCCTCCAGGGATGGTGACTCCAGCACCTCCTTGGGCAGCCTATTCCAAGATTTAACATCACTTTCAGTGAAGAAATTCCTCCTGACATCCAATCTGAGGTTTAGATCCCTGGTACAATTTGAGGCCATTTCCTCTTGTCCTCTCACTGTTAACTCTGGAGAAGACACCTACCCCTATCTTGCTCCAACCTCCTTCCAGGGAGTTGTGGGGAGCACTAAGGTTTTCCCTTGAGCCTGTTACAACTAGCAGGAGGTTGTTTCTCTCATAGCCTGAAGGACCAGAAGCCAAATTCCTTAGGACAAAGGAAGGAGTTTGTGGTGCCATTTTGATGCTAAAATAACCACTAAGGAGGTCAGGCAGAACAAGTCACTGCTTTAGCAGTAATCCCAGCCTGGTTGCAGAGGGCAGACTGACTTGCCTTTCTCATTTATTGTCAGGGTGTTATCACCACTCTCATGGAAACAACCTTCCATTTGCAACAAATAAAGGTCATTATCATTACAAAGCACTCTCCCCTGGATTACTGGAACTCCAGGATATTTGCCTGACTGTGGAAAATGGCTGAGGAGGAGGATTCTCACTCCATTACCAGAAAAATGTGTTAATTAAGGAAGTTTCCTGATCAGCTTCTGAACATCCTTCAGACATGGAGGCTCATGTGTGTCTAATTCAGCCACAGCCCAAGCTTCTTTCCCATGTTGGCTCAACCTGATGAATATTTGTAAGCAGCATCATTTTAGGCAAAATCTGCTTTGTGGACAGAATGGGAAATACCATTATTTTACAGCCCTGAATCACAGAATCACAGAATGTCAGGGGTTGAAAGGGCCCTAGAAAGATCATCTAGTGCAACCCCCCTGCCAGAGCAGGAGCACCTAGACCAGCTCACACAGCAATGTGTCCAGGCAGCTCTGCAATGGCTCCAGACAAGGAGACTCCACAGGCTCCTGGGCAGCCTGGGCCAGTGCTCTGGCACCTGAACTGCAAACAAGTTCCTCCTCAGCTTAATACTAAACCTCCTGTGCTCCAACTTGCTCCCATTCCCTCTTGTCCTACCATTGGATGCCATGGAGCAGAGCCTGGCTCTCTCCTCCTCACACTCACCCTTCACATATTTCTAAGCATTGCTGAGGTCTCCTCTCAGTCTCCTCTTGTCCAGGCTGAAGAGACCCAGCTCTCTCAGCCTGTCCTCCTAGGGCACATGCTCCACTCCTTTCAGGATCTTGCTGGCCCTGGGCTGGACTCTCTCCAGCAGCTCCCTATCCTTCTGGAGCTGAGGGGCCCACAACTGGACACAGCATTCCAGGGGAGGCCTCCCCAGGGCACAGGAGAGGGGAGAAGAACCTCTCTGGCTCTGCTGGCCACGCTCCTCTTCATGCATCCTAGGATGCCATTGGCCTCTTGGCCACAAGGGCACATTGCTGCCTCATGGGCATCCTCCTAGCCACCAGCACTCCTAGAGCTTTTTCCCCAGGGCTGTTCTCCAACAGATCAGTTCCCAGTCTGTACTGATCCATGGGCTTGTTCTTTCCCACATGCAGTACTGCACACTTCCCCTTGTTAAATTGCATTAAGTTTCTCCCTGCCCATGTCTCTAGCCTGTCCAGGTCACTCTGGATGGCAGCACAGCTCCTGGTGTGCCAGCCACTGCTCCAAGCTTGGGATCATCTGCAAACTTGCTGAGGGAACACTCTCCCCCTTCATCCAGCTCATTGATGAATATATTGAACAGTCCTGGCCCCAGCACTGACCCCTGGGGTCACTTTCCTGTGCTGCTAGCCACTCCAAAGGGAGTATACTCTTCAATCTTGATTGAACATAATGCTCTGTAATGAGGAACACATCAGCAGATGTTTCAAAGCAGCTGCAGGAGAAAGCCAGATGCAGCATCTGGAAGCAATGCTCTGCAGGGGAGGTCAAGTCCTGCTCCTGCTGTTTTTGGAGGAGGAATACCTGCTGGCAGGTAATGGGGCTTGGACAGACCAAGGGGCAGACATCACCTGTGGCACTAGGCACATCCCACATCATCCCAAGAAGCTTGTTCTGACAAGCAACTGGGGTTTTTATTCACATGATGAAATAGAAAGAGTGGTTAAGGATTTTGATAGTGGTAATAGCTTTATTACTCTTTTTATATAAGAATTAATGCCAGGTATAGCAATGAGGCACTACCTATTAGTATATAATATTTTTATCAGTGTCATACCATTACAAATCCAAGACTGTAGTGGCACAAAGCACATTTGACAGAGTTACATCTTAGCACTGTTCAGAAACTAAAGCTCAATGCAGAAGTCAGCTGTGTGGCTGCTAAGTAGGTCAGCTGTTGGGAACAGATGTGCTCTCATCTGCACTGCTTGCCTGTTGGCTTTGACCTATAATGCCCTAAATGTCCTACTCTGCCTATCTAAGGGAGAGTGTGGAGACACAAAGGGGCTAGGAATCCTTCCCTGATTATTCTCCTTAACCTGGAATTCATATCCCACCCTTTAAATAATCCTGATGTGTTGACTGTTAGGCCACACAAGGATGATTTATTCTTCCAGACTTGAAAGAGAGATGAAGGCAAGGGGATCTGGCTAGTGATAATTTCAGTATCATCTGGGTTTGCCTGTGGTGTTGGCTTCTAGGCCAAATATTTAGTTTTTGAGGCTAAGACACTTTGATTAGCAGTTGAAATTTATTCACAAAGTAGTTAGTGCCAAGACTTGGCAGAAAGGTGCCTTGATGTGTGTTCCTAAATATACAGAATGAGAAATCCCACACTACATTTGCTTAAAGAAACATCTTCTTCAGCTGTGCACATTTGTACTGGCATAATTTAGGATCTCAGAGCCAGACATACCTGCTTTCAGTGTAGAAATAAATTGAAAACTGAGGAAGTTATGATTCCCCCAGGATTGTGGGGCTCATTCTTAAGCTTTAATAGGTTCCACAATTGTTAATTCTTGCATTTATATTTATATTTTAGTTATATATGTGTTCAGAATACAGTAAAAAAGAAAGAAATGTTGTTTAGGGATACTCAGCATCCTCTCTGTCTCCTTCCAATTTAACCCTTGTTTGCTTACAACATTAACTAGCTGATGTGACAAAAAAGACCCGTATTTGCCTTTTCCAAGCATTAGCAGAGAAAGGATGGATAACTCTTAATGCATACACAAACCCAGGAGCTTGTCATTTCTCCTTTACTGCATGCAAGACTGTGCATTGTTTTACACCCAAAGTAAAAGGTGTCTTACTTTACAAAGGGGAAGTGTTTGTTCCTCCACACATCAATCAAAAGGAGGTAAAGAGAAATTACTGAAGCTTCTAAAAAACCCCAAAAAACCAAGAAAACAAACCAAACAAAGGTCTATTTTAGCTAAAAGACTACAGCTACCCTCAAACACAAGGGTGATGCGTGCAGAAATGCATCCAGTAAACCATTCTTACTCCCCTACGTGTAAAGAGCAGGATGGACCTGTGTAAACTAATGTCAAATATCCACTTAAATACCTTCTTTATCATATTCTTACAGGTTTTTTTAGATCTTACCACATTTTAATTGCAGCACCATAAAGTGTGAGGTGAGGAGCATTGGCAAAGCATAACTGGAGCCTTGATGTATGTATGAGAGTGTATGAATTAATTAGTATGCTTCAAACACTTACTGGACAGATGAATTACTAGCTAATGGGATATACAGCAACTGTATGCACACATTCAGGAGCAGCCCTGTGTATGTTGTGGGCAATGGTTCTTTGTCCAGGTGGAGAGCAGTGACGAGTTTGGTCCCTCAGGGCTCTGTCTTGGGACCTGTGCTCTTCAACATCTTCATTAACGACCTGGACATAGATATCAAATGCACCCTCAGCAAGTGTGCGGATGACACGAAGCTGAGTGGTGTGGTTGATATGCCAGAAGGGCAGGATGCCATCCAGAGGGATCTGGATAAACTTGAAGAGTGGGCCCAAGAGAATAAAATGAAGTTTAATAAGTCAAAATGCAAGGTCCTGCATTTGGGTAGGAGTAACCCTAGATATGAGTACAGACTGGGTGAAGAGCTCATTGTAAGCAGCAGTGCAGAGAAGGACTTGGGAGTCATGCTAGATGAAAAGCTGGAGATGAGCCAGCAATGTATATTCACAGCCCAGAAGGCCAACAGCATCCTGGGCTGCATCAGGAGAGGCATGAGCAGCAGGGCTAGGGAGGTGATTCTGCCTCTCTACTCTGTGCTTGTGAGGCCTCACCTGGAGTACTGCATCCAGTTCTGGGCTCCTCAGCATAAAAAAGATGTGGAGCTGTTGGAGCGAGTCCAGAGGAGGCCACAAAGATGATTAAAGGACTGGAGAACCTCCCCTATGAAGACAGGCTGAGAGAGTTGGGATTGTTCAGCCTGGAAAAGAGAAGGCTTTGAGGGGATCTTATAGGAGTTTTCCAGTACCTAAAGGGGGATTACAGGACAGAAGGGGAGAGACTTTTTAAGCAGTCAGACTGTGATAGGCCAAGGGGGAATAGTTATAAGCTGGAGGGGAAATTTAGATTGGAGATGATGAGGAAGTTCTTTACCCAGAGAGTGGTTAGGCACTGGCACAGGTTGCCCAGAGAGGTTGTGGCTGCTCCATCCCTGGCAGTGTTCAAGGCCAGGCTGGATGCAGCCCTGGGTGACCTGGGCTAGTGATTGGCATCCCTGCTCAGTATGGGGAGGTTGGAACTAGATGATCTTTAGGGTCCCTTCCAACCTGCCCATTCTATGATATCACACATCCACACAAAAAGCTTGACATAAGCAAGTGCAATGGGACAGTAGGATATGGCCATTTGCTGCCAGCTAAAAGAATCACTTTGCATTCCTATCTGTGCAGAGCTTTCAGCTCTAGGATATAAAAGCTTCACAGAGTGTGGTAGGACCTAAAGCAGAATGGGAATACTGCATTTAAAAGAACAAAAATAAACAACAAACCCCTTCAAAACAAAACCAACCAAACCAAGCCAAACCCCAAACCAAACCCACAAAAAACCCTAAACCAAACAGACAGAGTTTTATGTCCAATTGTCAACAACTCTAATAGACAACAAATGTGCAAGGCATTCAGCTCCACTGTTGGTGTTTAGTTCTCTAGAAATAGGGGGGAAAATGCCAAGAATCTGGCTATAGGACAAGCTCTGTACAAAATGAGTTTATATAGGATGAACTCACTTTGTGCTTCCCTTTACTGACTGGTGCTCTTACTGTCAGGGAGGAGCTGAAAGACACAGAATTCAGTATTAAGCACCAAAAATCTTACCTCTCCCTGCAGCTGGCCATCTTCAGGTTTGTTTTCAGCAAAGGAAGGTTTCCTGCTCTGTCCTCTCCGATGGCCAAACTTGCACTTGTTCCTCAGGACTTGCTCATCATCCTCAATAGGTCTCCTCACATATTTGAAACGATCCTTAAGGGCTCGTTTCCATAGCAACTGCAGAAGGGATACAAAATATCTGTCATTGCTCATATTTGTCAAGAATGTGCCCATTTTCTAAAGCAGGTCACTTGGTTGTAGCTAACTCTAGTTGACAAAACAGTGTTTGCCACCAGGAGCGTGGGGAATAGGGAACACAAAAGGTATGAGGCCCTGGAACTGGATGGACAGACAACTATGGATGAGAGTCCTTCTGGGATAGAGAGGAGCCCTAGACAGCCTACTCCCATCATCATGACCACCTATGTTAACAAAGAAAAGTAGAGCTGTTGTCACTGGTGCCTTTCCTCTAAGGAGAATAGAGGGTCTGAGAAGCCACTCCATAGGGAAGTCTGCTGCCTCCCTGGGGCCTGGGGAGACATTACTAGTAAATTTCCCAATCTGCTGTGGCCCTTGAATCATTAGCTGCTCTCGGTTTTTGTAGGTAGCAAAGAGAAGTCCAAGAGTGATCAAAAGAGACTTCAAGGTCTTGGGGTGATTGGTTGAAGGATCAGGCAACCCTAGCCAGCCCTGAACGTGTGTGGGAGTTGCTGCTCCAGCTGGATCCCTGTAAGTCTATAGGGCCTGATGGGATTCATCCAAGGGTGCTTAAAGAGCTGGCTGATGTCATTGTAAGATCCATTTCAGTTGGTTTTTCAACACTCTTGGGAATCTGGAGAGGTCCTAGTTGACTGGAAGCTGGCACATGTTGTCAAGGAGGGCAAGAGGGATGACCCTGGTAACTAGAGACCTGTGAGTCTCACCTCTGTGCCTGGCCAAATTATGGAGAAGATTATTCTGGGAGTTACTGAAAAGCACCTGGAAGACAATACAGACATTGGTCACAGCCAGCATGGGTTCAGGAGGGGAGAGTCCTGCTTGACAAATTAATTACCTAGTTTCTTTGTACAAGGTTATTCACCTAGTTGACTAAGAGAAGGCAAGTGATGCAGTGTTCTGGGATTTCAGTAAAGCTTTTGGTACTGTCTCCCACAGTATCCTCCAGACAAAATGTCCAGCGTACAGCTAGACAAATACATCAGGAGATAGGTGAACAACTGGCTGATGGGTTGAACTCAAAGGGTTACATCAGGCTGGCCAGTCACTAGTGGGGTTCCACAGGGGATCCGTTTTAGGGCTAGTGTTCTTCATTGTGTTCAGAAACAACTTGGAATACAGGATTAGAAGGTTTACTAAGTCATTCTGCCAATGACACTAAACTGGGAGGAGCTGTTGACACCCTCAAAGGCAGAGAGGACCTGCAGGACTTGGGGTGCTGGTGGCTGAGAAGCTGCACATGAGCAAACAGTGCACGCTGGCAGCCCAGAANTGGATAGACTAGAAGGCTAAGCAGGAGCTGATCTCTTCTCTCTGGTGACCAGCAATAGGAGCTGAGGACAGCATGAAGCTGTGTCACAGGAGGGTTGGGTTAGATACTAGGAAAAGTTTCTTCACCCAAAGGGTGGTCAGAGACTGGAACAGACTCTCCAGGGAAGTAGTCATGGCACCAAGCCTGACACTTCAAGAAGCATTTGGACAATGCCATCAGGCACACAGTGTCATTTTTGGGGTTGTCCTGTGCAGAGATAGGAGTTGGACATTGTGATCCTTGTGAGTCCCTTCCAAGTCAGAAGATTCTGAATCACCAAGCAGAAAAAAAGCCTCAGAGCATCAGCACACTGATGGCTTCAGGACTGAAGGAGACACAAGCACCTGTGCTATATGACTCTATGGCAACTCAACACCATGCTATGGTTCCTTATGGAGGACAGCAATTGAACCCAATGGTTAAGTTTATCCAATATAACCAAGGCAGTTTGCTTTGCTGTTCTCAGCTCCTCTTCTGGATGTTCCATTGATGACATGAGGTCATGAAACTACACACTGAGTCAGTTCATCTCATTGGTGCCACAGAAGTCTAATGGGTTTAGGGGTTTATTAGTGGATTATTTTTCCCCTGCCTCTGACTGGTTGTGTACTTGTCTGATTATCACACAAGGGAGCAGGAAAGACACAGTGAGACCCTTCCTTCTGCAGGAAGCCTACAGTTACACTGGATCAAGTGCATTATTAAACTGAACTCCAAATTGCTGAATTACAAGGATCATTTAAGTAGGTCCTAGCATTTCTGAGACTCCTCAAGGCATGGAAATTGCAACTTAAAGGCAGTTCTGCACTGCAAGGGGATGCAGTACCTGTTTAATGGAGCCACTCATCACTCCTTGGCAGCAGAACTTCCTCATGCGTCCTTAGGGACAGATGGCTGGGCATCCCATGGTGGGACCCAGCCTTGCCTTGCTTACTACTGACACGTGGGGAAGCAATTACTCAGCCAAAGCTGCTAAAAGTGTCTGCAGGCAAACCCTGCAGCTGTGAAGAGTGAAAATGTTTTGTCAGATCCTCCAAAGCAACTGCTTATTCCAGTTATTGATGGGGTTTCAACAATCAGAGGGAACAAAGACAAGCCAGAAAAGTGACTGTAAATGACAGGATGTGGCAAGAGAATCATAGAATAGAATCATAGAACAGTTNATTCAGACAGCTGTTACCTCTAAGATGACTCCAATACTATAGTCCCTCAATACTACACTCAAGCCTGTGCTCACTGACATACTAAAACCACAGCAAACAGAAGAATGATTACCCCCAAATTTCTTACCAAAATGATGTCTTTTATGAGTCAAGGTCAAATGACTTTAAGGGTTGATTTAGGGGTGGACCAAAATTCAGTAGAAGTAGATTAAGGGTGCACTTTCTTTGCAGCAAGTGTGACCTGTCTGCCTTTCTCACTCCTGGGGTACAGGGGAGAGATACCTTTCTGGGGGTAACACTTTCTGCCACCCACCTAAGGGCTCTGACAAAAGTATCCTTGGATATTCACATGAGTGGCAGTGAGAGAACTGGAAAGAAAACAAAACCATCTGCATTTTTAGCATATAAACTTCAGTCTTGGGATTCTGCCAGAGTAAGAATTACATCATCACCAAACCTAAGCAGAATGATTGCAAGTAGAGCACAACTGCTCACCCAGTCCTCTCACAAGGCATATTTACATTCTCCATCTGACTAGTACACCCCAGCACCATATCCAAAAGCAGCAATGTGACTGCATGCCTTGAATATTCCACTTAATATCTGCTTGAACCAGTAAGGTTCCTAACTATGTTTACAATTCTGGCCCTGTGCATTTACCTCACCATTATATGCCTAGCAAAATTTCTTTGAAACACTGTTATTTTAAGGCTGTTAAGAAACAAGCAAAACAAAAACCTTAGCTTAATGCTTCTCTGAAGTGCTCAGCAGATGTTAAAATATTTTAAAGTGTGATTGTCCCAGTATATATTAGCAGCTGACAATTTAGTTGAGTGTGGTACAATGTCTTTCTTTTGAACACCTTTGACTGCCTAGAAGACATTTTCACTTACCCTTCCACAGGAAAGAACATGCTGACACCTCTACAGAGCTTTAAATATCCCTCAAAGTTCCAAACACTGTGCTGTTTCATCCTCCCATCCTCAGATAAATTAAGAGTTTTAACAAAATTATTTCTGTAATGGGATTCTCCTAAGCTAAGCCAAGTCCCTTCTCACATAGCTAGTTCATGAGTGACACTATGAGCACATACATTTCTGTGCTTTCCCTAGTGGCCAATGCATCTTCTAAAAATGATGCTTTTATTCAAATTATCAGCTTAAAAACGTTATTTTCTATTCATTCCAACAACATTTCCTATTCATTCCAACACTCTTCCTCCCTAAAAAATACAACCCCAAAGCACCCCAGAAAGGTTTACAGTGCTTGTAAGGCAGCAGGATGATTACTCTGTGTCTGACATAAAGGGAAAGGATTACATGCAGATTAAAAGCAGTAATTTACTAGTGAATAATCATTTTGTGCTCAGCAGTTACATAAAGCAGGCATGTCAGCAGTGGGATCCTGGATCTCCCTGGCATCCCAGCATCACTCAGCAGCCCTGAGCTCCAGGGAGCTGCTTAGGCAAAGCCCACAGGCAAGCAGGGAGGGTGGGAGAGCTCTTTCTTTGCTTTCCTCCTGTGTGGCTGCCTTGACATCACACCATTTGCAATGAAATGAGGCCAGTGACTCTTTCCAAACAGTTGATTGTAGTCCTTATCAAAGGAATAAATACAAATAGAATAGTATTTTCTGAGTGGTCAAGGAACTGTCATGCCAGTTTTCTTTTCACTGCTGTGACCAGGACCTTGGCTTTTCCTGTATGATCTATTTGTCTGTAAGCAGTTAGCAATGTTGCATTGCTTACATTCATCTCTAATGTAAGATCTAATGATCTAATGATCTAGTTCAGACCATTTTGCACAGTACCTGATGGCAGAAGTGAGCTCCAGCACATCACAGGGAACCAAGACTTAATGTTCAGCCCTTTTTGTTCTAAGCTGTTGCAACTATCTCAGATCAAGGAAAAAAAGAAGTATTTATAGCCTTTCATGATCATGAAGGAAGAACAGAATGTCCTCCAAACTTAGGTAAACAGACATAGACCTTTAGAGTTTTTTCTCTTGCCTCAAGTGATGGAGAGGTGCTGGCTCAGAAGCATTAGGTTAGCAACATTGCAAACAGCTAATTCCAGCTTCCTCACTTTCTTCTGGTGGTTTCTCCTAGATAGGCTTTGTAGTAAGCATGAGAGAAATAGCAAAAGATAAAGAACAACAACTCTGAAGCCTCTGCCCTATCACATAACCTCTGTCAGCACCAGTTCTGAGATCCATCTGGGAAAGAAAGAGCCAATTCCCAAAGAAATGGAGTTGGAAGTAGTTTCACACAGTCTATAGCCCTGCTGAAATGTAAGCCCTTTGAAAAGCTAGCTGAACAGCCTCAATTTAAAAAGAGGTTTTAAAAGTTAAATGCTCTACAAAGATCTCCAGGCCCTCCCAGAACATCATTCCTGCTCTGCTTCCCAAAGGGAGCTATGGCATTACCCAGGACCCCAACCAGGGAACCCCACTGGGGTATTCAGAGAGGAATTCTGGTTGGAAATGAGGGTGGACATCACTCACTGCTTCTTCTGCTCCTTCTCTCCTTTCTGAGATGTGTTTGTTTTCTTCAGTCCCTTGCTGCCTACAGTACCTGGGCTCAGGGGAGAGCTATAAGAGCCACCCCTTTGTCCTCACAGGGGTTTTTTTTTTGCCTTCACAAAATGATTTTGCTTTCTCCAGAAACTGTGCTTGAAGTAGGTATTTATATACATGTGAAGCTAACAATCTCCACTGAGCCTCACAAGCTTTTTTTACAGGATGCTCTAAAAAGTATCACATGGCAAAGCAATGATGTGAAGTCAAAAGGTGAAGCTTGTCCTCTGAGACCACAGATATAGGTCACAAGAGTGAAAAAAGAGATGTAGTTCAGATTTAACTCATCTCCTTCCACTGCTTTGTGTTATGTCTCCACTGAGACCCCAACCAGTGGTTTTAAATAACTCTCTTTTAATTAAGCCTAGATTCCCAACATGCCTAAATCAGTGATATTACTACAAGCTGTAGCTAGGTATGTAAACCACAAGCAGCTATAGTGCACTGCAAGAACATCAGTCATGTGTCAATCCTCATCCAGGCAGCATTTAAAAGCAAAAATAAGTCACAAGTATTTCAATTCATCCTTTGGGGGAAATCAATCCAGAAAGAAACTGTACCCAACAAGCAAATAAGGACTTCACATGCAGGGCTACATGATTTCACAGAGGCTTTGAGGAACAGGTGTTAATAGATTCATCTTTAATTAATATAATGAAATAAGATTGATTTGCCAAAGGTGTTGAAGTGAAGCTTGCAATTCTGAATAGAGTCAGTATAGAAGAAATTGAGATTGAATTATCACAATATATCAGGGGTTGGAAGGGACCTAGAAAGATCATCTAGTCCAACCCCCCTGCCAGAGCAGGATCACCTAGAATTATCCTGAACTAGGCTCTTTTCTTGTAATCATGTTGCAAAAAAACCCCATTATTTGCATGTTTTTAAGGATAGAAAATTATTTACAATACTTACAAAGCCATTCCCATCTTCATCAAGGAAGGGATATGCCTGAAGCAGAGCACTGACAACAATGTTATATTGCTGACTATTTGGATACCTGTGCAAAGGAGACAGAGATGAAATGGTTGGTATTTCAGACAGCAATTAGCAATCATCTGGAGCCTATACTGATCTACATCAAACTAACTATTCACAGTATCACAGAATGTCAGGGGTTGGAAGGGCCCTAGAAAGATCATCTAGTGCAACCCCCCTGCCAGAGCAGGAGCACCTAGACTATCAATTCCCCTCCAAATAACCAAGGGAAGAGCTTGAAGGTTTGCAGGAAATCTTCCTGTTGTTTTCAACAGGTTTCAGGTCCTTAACCACCTCTATCGAAGCAAGCATAAAAAGAATGGCTTTACTGTGTCCAGCTCTGGAGCCCTCAACACANGGCAAGCTGATGTAGTTAGGGATGTCCCTGGCCACTGCAGGGGGGTTGCACTAGATGAGCTCCAGAGGTCCCTTCCAACCCAAACCATTCCAGGATTATATGACACCCTCTCCAGAATGGACTTCTGCAGCCAGTAGGTAATTCCCCCCCAGAGGTGGAATGATGGTTACTCACAGTGATCCTTCCAGATATTTTGTCATGTCTGCTTGTAAAAATTCAATAATCCTTATTCTCATACTGTGATCAGGGCATTTTTTTTCTGCCAGTATGCACTTGACATCATAAGGGAGGTCTGGCAAAGCATAAGAAGTTGTCCACTTCAAGGTCTTGTATCTTGTAAAAAAGGATTTCAGGTTTTTTCTGTGAAAGGAAAGATGATGTAGTCATGATCATGTCCTTCTTCTAGAGGGAATGCAAGCAAGAAGGAAAGAAAAATACAAGCAAAAAATCCAACCCGAAGGAAAGTTATTGCTGTAGAAATGTGAGGCTTGCTCTCTTGGCTTCTACATAAATACCTACAAGAGTTGCAATCAAACCAAGATATCAGCTGTGAAATGTTTTAATCAGGTGGCCACTAGCTGAAAGCAGTGGAGGAGAAAGCCACTGGGGACTTACTGCTCTTGCAAAATAACATTATCTGACAGCTAATGTATAGTGTGAAGGGATGAAGTGGCTGGAAACAGACACAAGCCCTAAGTACCCACAGCTCCTGTCCCAAGAAGGCCATCAGCACTGTTTCCAGATGTCACACTCCAGCTGGGATGAGCCTGAGGCAGGATATCACCACTGGCCACCCAAGTCCTTGCCACCTCCAGAGAGCCTGCCAAAGCCTAAGTCAGAATGAACACAGGGAAGAGATAAATTGAGCTGAAAGTCAATCAAGAGCCACCTAAACAGTGGAATTGCTGTAGCAGCCCTTGACATCTTCCCAATCATAGCAAGCCAGACCTAACAAAGAAATGTCAAATGGGAAGTGCCAAAGACATCTGAAGGGTCCTGTTATGGATGTGGTACCACAGCATTTGACATTTGCTTCTATTTCAGTTGCTCTCTGCAATTTGGAAACAACTACAGGACTTGAAAAAAATGATTTTAGAAAATAAAATGTTATCATTAAAGATGACAAATGTAAATGCTTCCATGGTATAAATATCTACATCTGAATTAATGATCTGCACTCCCTTTATATTCACTGAGGAGACATAAGTACCACTGAAGGATGACAGAACAACCAGAAGACATCTAAATCAGAGCAGATGTTCTCTCTCATCTATTTATGAAGGAAATTAAGATAGTTACCACAGTTGTGGAGATCTATACTGTATAGATCTCAAGTTAGGCACTTGGTAGGTGAAAGCTTCCACACTAGGAGCACTAGGCTGCTCTGGTGTCCCTTCCAAGCTGCACTAGCTTTTGAATCTGTCAAATGGATGGAGGGGAATACTGCTCCATTTCAATCCAGCCAACACACACAAGTTTTCACTCCTAAAGGTCTCTACAGGAGCCTATAAACAAGAACTAGGTGTATAAATAAGAGTTGTGAAGAGTTTTAGCAAAGTCTTCCTTGGGGAGGTTCCAGCCTCTTGCAGATAAGGAGGTGAAAAACCCTTCATGGTAACCAATATCTTTAGGATGGCAAAATGAACTGAGATAGCAATGGATGAGTTTTGAAAGAGCTTAGTTTATGTAGTAATCTTCCAGAGTGTTCTATCTGGGAGGTATTTTAGGTCCTTATAACATTAGTTCTAGCCTCAATATTTTCTTTAGCAGGTTATAACTCTCATAACCTTGTTGAATTAATTATAATGCCAAACCATCTTGGCATCTTTGAGTGTAAGTTGGTAGCTTGCAGGCTAGTAATAAACTCTACAGCCATAATATAACTTTACCAACCCCAGTACTACTGGATACTGTCATCTGATCCTCCTGGATATCCACCAGTAGTAGCAGTACTCACAGCACTTCCATTTCCCCATGCAAAAGAGGTATAAAATGGATAGGGCTTCTGTCTCCCCAGTCACCAGATTTCCTGGGACACAGATGGTTAACTGTGGCTGCAAACTTGTAGTCAACTTCTCTCAGCACTTTTGCAGCCTCAAAAGAAGGCAAAGCTGTGTGAGAAGGGACAAACTTAGCCACACAGGCACATTCATGTCCTTTTTTGGTGAGAAATTAAGACACAAATGGGAAAACAAAACCCAACCCAGATTCTGAAATCCCTTGGAAATCCCTTGTGTGCAAATGAAGTGCAGATGTTGAATGGAGCATCAAGGAGGAGCCTGTACACTTGAACCTTGTCCTTTCAGCAGCTTTCCTGATCAATGTGATGTAGCAGACAGGCTGCAAGTTATTACATCTTATTTCTAATATATTGTCATTTAAAGGAGCTTACAAATATCCAGAAGTTTAAAGCAGGCAGTAATTTGTAACTGAGCAGCAGTTGGGATGGCATGGATAACCATGGAGGCATGGAAACTCTCCCCTCCATCAGCCCCTTTGCATTTGCCAGTACAAGAAAAATACTCCACATTCCATCTCTTTTCAGCCTTACCCAACACAGAAAACACTTCATTGCTGTCCAAACAAGATCCAAATATTCCTTTAGTCTCCAGGGTGCAATAGATTAAATATTTTTAAAGGTATTTTACTAGCTTTTGCTCAACTAATTGCTGTTAGGCTATGTGCAATACTATTTTACAGTGAAAGGCAGGTTTATTTGAAAACAGACAACAATGCCACACTAAAATTTATCCCCAGCAAGGCTCACATGCAAACTTCTTTAACTAAACAAACAGCTCAGTGACACTGCATGTGCACTGGGATCTCTGCAGCTAAATCTAAGTCAAAGTCTAGCTGCTGCCAAACATTCAGTCCTCCTCTCCCTCTGTTGTCACACATCTCTCCCTCTTTCTTCTGGTACTGGGAAGCCTCTAACCCTGCAGCAAGTTACTTCAAGGAGCTAGAGTGATGGAATTCTTCAATCTTTCTTCTTGGTTTAGTTTTCTCACTGGTCCAGACCCCAAAATGGTTCCTTATAAGGTGAAACAAATACCAATGCAGAAGAAGCAAGCTGGTGCCTCTATGCTGAGTGCAATATGGAACTACTACATCCTAAAATGCAGATGCAAAACATATCCTCAACCAGGCCACAACTCATCACAGAGCTTTTGACCACTCAGCTTTTATGGATGGCCACTTTACCTAATGTAATAAGTCACAGCACTGCTTCCCACAGCTCTTTCTTGGCCTCCATTCCAGCTTTACACTGCTCAAAGCACAGCAAATTTACTGAGACATGACACTATGAAGTAATATATCATTTTGAGAAGAACTGTTGGTCACTTTCAGCTGGCAAAGAAACCCCCAAACTCTAAAATAAACAAAAAAACCCCAACCTCCAACCCTCCCACCTATTTGAATTCTATAACCCCTGGGGTTATAATCCCTGGGATCCCTAATCTTGCTTTACTGCCAAAAATGCAAAGATTTTACACACTTGCAGCATCACCCAGATGATTTGATGAAGGTTTTAGACTGCAGTATCACAGTTTGTCAGGGGTTGGAAGGGCCCTAGAAAGATCATCTAGTGCAACCCCCCTGCACAGGAATGAAGAGTGATGAGGGAACACAACACCATGATCTCCAAGCTCAGCATCCTGTGCAACCTCACACAGAGAGGCAGAGCTGACTGAATTAGCTGTTACAAGTCACTAAAAATGATCTTGTCATCAATAGAAACAGCTCAATCAAGATAGCTGTGCAAAGTACAGTAGGAACCTAGAAACAGCTTCAAATACTAGATCAAAAGTCCACTTCTACAAAGCCAAGGAAGAACCAGAAAAGGAAACCTGGGACTGGAACACGTGAAGGAAGAAAAAGTCTGCAGCTGTAGAAAATGTTCTTTTTCCCTAACAGACACATCATATGCTTTAGGACAATATTGAAGGTTGTAAAGGTTGTTGCCATCAAAGGGGAGAAATGGTGACAGATGATTAAATATCAAAAGAAACTCTTCTTTCCCCCTCTCTCAATAATAGGATAAAATAGAGCTCTCTTTTCTATTCATGGTTCTGTGCTTGAAAGATTCTCATGCTTTTCTCTGTGCTTCAATGCCTTTTCCTACTTTCCAGCCCAAATGCAGTTTCCCAGTTATTCCCTAGAGCTTGTCATTTGCAATCTACCTAATGCCTGATGAAATCTTTCACTTTTCCAGTTGCCACTAAATGTAGGGACATGTATCCTTTAGACTGAACAAGAAGTTAGCTGCAGCAGTGTTAGCTTCAGCACTGTTAGGACATGGCAGCTGACACAGAGCTCCCAGAACAGCTGCAGAAATCATCTGTACATGAAGGTACAGACAAAACTTAGCAGCTTGAAAAAGTCTGTGAGATGGAGACACAACCTTCTTCTAGAAGAAGTCAAGATTCCTTGACATTTTCCATTGTGAGGAGCTGCAGCACACAAGGGAAAGCTCTCCCTTTCCATCTCAGGCAAGGGCAGCAGCTGTACCTTACAGATGGGGGGGGGGAGAAAATACTCCTTGGGGAATCTAACTGACAGAACTGCCAGCTAAATCAGGCCACTTGAAAGAAACAGGGTTTATTTGCGTTCACCTGTGCAAGCTGTGTTATCCTCTACCAAAGATTTGTATGCATTTTGGGGGATTTATTGTTGATTTTATGGCTTTGCTAGACCTCAACAAGGCAAGGCAGTTAGTGTCTCCTGCAAGTCATTTGCAAGACTTGGCTTATTTCTGGTGGGGAAGAAAGGAAATCTAAATTATTTTCTTTTTCTGGAAGCTTTTGGGGAAGTCTAACAGCATCACTGCAGTAAATTCAACTCTGCTAACTAGAAGTGCTCCAAAACTGGGAGTTCAGTTGCCTCAGCTTCAAAAATACTGATGCAACAAGCAGAAAGAAGATTTTATGATGAGTCTTCTAGGTTTATTTACTTTCCTTAAACTCCCTGCTGCTATGACAGATATAAAATACTGAAAAACAAAAGAGGCAGAAATCCTCAGAACCACATAAACTGAAAACCTAACTTTGAAGAATCTCCTTGAAACTCTGCACAAAGCAACCCAAATCCCACAGATATCACAGTTTTAATGAAGATGGAATAACAATGGAAGTGAAATGATCAGGAATCATCAAAATAAAAACTAAATGACTTTTCTGTTATGCTGCATCATTCAGCAGGGTAATCCACTATTGAAACTAAACAGCTTCAGAAGTATTGAGGCAAGAAAGATTCAATCAATCAGTTAAAATTAATGGGATAGAAGCAGCTTATGGTTTTAGAATCCCTAAATATTTGATGGTGTTGGAATCAGCACCAATATACTGTCAGTGTTGGCCAGAAGATCTTCTATCCTGCTTGTGCATAGAAGACCTGCTCTGAGCAAATTACTTCAAGGTGTTCAGACAGCTAAAGTGTCACACAACACTCAAGAGCTAGAGATTGTGTTTTTGTAGGAAGCATAAATGTACAAATAAAGCTGGACCAGGACATCCCTCTTGAAGGAAAACAGCTGGACTGTCCCGTTGGAAACAGGGGGAAAAGGGCTACATTAGGGGTGTTATTTGCTACACAAACACCTTGAGGAAAGGCAGACAGAACATAGAAACCAACTGATAAAAGACTAGGTTTTCACACAGGATCAGATATTTACAAGGAATGACAGTCTTTGTCTTAGCAACAAGATAAACACCAGGCTGCCAGGAGCCATCAGACTGCTGGTACTCCAATGTGGAAAAGCAGGTAAGGGGAAATGTTTTTATGGGATCATCCTCTGGAGCTATCACACTGTCTTCACAGAAAAGAGGTTAACAAAGAGACTGTCTGGTTTGACTTCTCTAGTTGCTAGCAAAAAGCTTTTCCACTGAGGTAACCTGCAAACCCTCCTCTAGTTCTACCTGTGCACCATTTCAACACAAGAAAAGTCACACAATTACCACATCCACTATTTACTTTTGTGTTTAAACAGCATTCTTTGATAGTTGTGTTCTATTTAGCAATATAGAAGAGTGTATAGAAGAGAGATGTTAGGACTATCTACAGAGGAAACATACAGAGACACTTGGAGCCAATTCACCAGTGCTACTAATCCATAACAACACCCACAAACCATGCCAGTTCAAGAAGTTGTAGCTACCTAGGTCTTTTTTTAGGGGGTAGGGGGAAACAACAAACCAAANATATAAAATATCTAATATAATATAATATATGTTATATATAATATATTCTATATATTATAATATATGTTTTATAGAATATATTATATATATATAATTATATAGATTCTATAATCTATCATTATATTATAGTCAAAATAACTTTCACAGAATCCCAGCATGTTAGGGGTTTGCAGGGACCTCTGGAGCTCATCTAGTCCAACCTCCCTGCCAGAGCAGGAGAAGCTAGAGCAGCTTGCACAGGATGTGGCCAGATGGGGTTGGAATCTCTCCAGAGATGGAGACTCCAGCAGCTCCCTGGGCAGCCTGGGCCAGTGCTCCACCACCCTCAAAGGAAAGAAGTTCCTCCTTATGTTAAGATGGAACTTCCTGGGTGAACTTTCCCAGTTTCCATAATCAAATCCCTAAAATAAAAGTCTTGTTCAACCCATCAGAACCTTCTTTTAACTGGCATCACTCCCTCAAACTTATACAACATTAAGATTTTCTGTTATTGTTGAAGATGCAGTAAGTGAGTGCTGGAAGGAGAAGAAGGCAAGGAGAAGAAATGAATTCAAATCTAACCTCTATAATATCAGATTTATCACTGTGAGTCACACCACATCACACCACAGTCTTAGCTAAACAACAGCATTCATCTCCAAAAATAGTATTTAGCTTGGGATGAACCCAGTGCAGGAGCTAATCGATGCTGTTCAGTTCCATCCTCAGTCTGAAGTCAGCTAAACCAGCTGTTTGTGAGGGAGACATTTGCCAGCTTCTCATCTGACCTTTAAAGAGAAGCCCTCATAAAATTTAGTCAGATCTGCAAGACTACAAATGATCACAGCTCCACTGGCTTTGAGCACATCTACTACTGTGGGCAGGGAGAAAATTAATGCAATTTAACAANTCAGATTGCAAGTAACATTGTGCCAAAATACAAAAAAAAATAGCCACCATTAATCTGATGTGAAAAAAAACCCTTTCCACCATGGCACAGAAATCCATGGACAGGAACTTGAGTGAAAAACAAACCAAACAAATCAACCAAGCCAGCTTCCAAAGTAAGGATGTTAGCAGAATAGACAGGGAGGTAATTTTTTTCTACTATCATGATATTATAATATAATTATAATAAAATGATAGATTATATATAGATTATAGATGATATATAATATATAGATTATATGTATTATATATAGATATATATCTATATAGATTATATAATCTATATATCTAGATATATAATCTACAGATTTTATATATAATATATATCTAAATAATATATAAAATATGTATTATATAATCTTATAATTATAT
>VWZO01015228.1:173364-187555 GCA_013396975.1 Bucco capensis
GCAGCCAGCAGCAAATACAATATTAACTTTATGTAAGTCAGGCAGCTGCTTGGGATTTGTTACTCCTAAGTTTCATTGTATCTGGTTAGTAAGGATATTACTATTTAGGGATATGTTGTAAAATGCTATTAATGCAGCTGTCAAATACAGCTTAAGTGAATATTTAACACTGGGCATTTAGGAGAGACACTGTGATGTGGGAACCGAATCAAAAACCTTTCAGACATTGATATGCTTTCTGGTCCAAAACTATATGGTAATTTATGTCATTTAAAAAGAAAATAATAATTCTTTTCTTCCCTTTTCTTGCTCTTTGAATAAAGAAAAAGCCTTTGCCTGGCAGCTCCCTTCTGGATGCTCTTTTGCTCAGCTGGTGTAAGCACTCAGGGGCCTGGTGAGAAACAAACCACTGCTACTGAAAGGAGCTGCTCCTGTTCTCTCTTCCATCTCCTCATTTTCCTGTCCATATTTCCCCCACCTCTCCTGCCAGCACAAATGCTCTGTGCCCATAAAAGTCAGATCAGGGAAGCAACACCACTGAAAGCTGAGAAGATGGTGAGTTTTCTGTGTTGATGAAAGGGAGGTGATGGAGCAATGAGCTGCCAGGGGTTGATGGAGGAGGGTTTCTTCATTGTGGTTACAGTGTTGGCTTAAAAACTAGTGCCTGCTTTAAATAAGGATGTAGGCAAACAGTCATTTTGGAAAGAGCTGCCCTGATGTGAAGCATTATCTCCAGCTGCTTATTGTTTCTCTGTTTGAAAGCTGCTAAACCCAAGCTGTTTGGGTATTCCTGTGTGCCAGGTTAGCTAAGCAGTAGGTAATTGTTGGCACAGCAGGCATGATACCTTAAATCATCACAGCTCTTTGTCACCATCAGTCTGACTGACACTTCAGATGCCAAGTAGGTGAGTCTTTATCATCTTGAGAGTCTCACTGATCTTACAAATCATATTGGTAGGAATGTGTGGTAAGGGGTGAATGAGGGAAAGTAAGATTTGCTGCAAGTTAGGGGCTGGTTTGCCTCTGTTAATCCTCTAGACATTTCATCTCATCCATGCTTTATTGCTCCTGGAATCCTGAGCAGTGGTTGGTACTGTGGTTTCTCCTTTTTTTCTCAGGGTGGTTTTGCTGCTGTTGTTTGCTCAAGCTCAGTCTTCTGAAAAATGAGTGTTCATCAGAGCAGAATTCAGTGCAGAACAGACTCAGTCTTCAGGCTTGCTGTGAATCCATGGGGCTCCATATGCATGTTGGCAGCAGAAGGGGCTGGGGCAGTCACTTAGGAGGTCAATGCTTGGACCATGTCTTACTGGCTGCTTGGCAGCTCTGTATTCCTTGGTCTCAAGCAGTCAGTGGAAGAGAATGCATTCAAGGCCACTTTAATCTAAAGCCAGGGTTTAAATCCCCTCTGTTAGTTTAAGTTGTTGGACTCCAGTGAGCGGAAAGGTTTCATTACCATTTTGATGTGGTTGAGATAATCTTTAGCAATAGATGAGAGGAGAAGGGGAAAAATCAAAAATCAGCATCACTAGGCAACTAGAATGATTTAAGATTGCTGGTATTTGCAATGCCTCACATTACACTTGCAAATCTTCTATTCCTTCTAACTGCAGGCAGATGTTTCTTCTTTCATATCTTCTTGCCTAAGTATAGTGGGGAGTTTAGGATCTTTAGTAATATCCTCAAAATCTTGAGTCCTCCTCCTGCCACAGCATGAGGTCTGGGGTCCTGTCTTATGCCAGTCCAGTAGCATGCAAGGCTGTATCCAGAGCATGGCATAGCACAGAACAGCTTCTACATGGCAGTAAAAAGGGTGGATGTGTCTCTGCAGAATATGGATGTGGGTTGCTTTTCACTCAGTACATCCCACAAACACCATGCTTCCCCTTCCAGCCTGTGCTCTGGGTGAACCTGGGGAAAGCTTAGTGTTTTCATCCTGCTGCCTGATGCAGGTTGGACATGATGGTGGAGAGAGCAGAGCTGCACAAGGAGCCTTGAAATAGGTCCTGGCTATTATTTATATCCTCTTTTTTTTTTCTTCATTAAAAAACCTGACAACTTCAGGATTGCTTTGCCCTTCACATTGCCTTGTTCTATGTTAAGGGTTGTCTGTGTGCTTAATTGCCACTGAGATACAAAATGGTGAGATGAGATGTTTGAGCGTGGCTTTAGAGCCTTAACGTTTAGGAATGATCTAAAACTCAGCTACACCTTAAAGGGCTAAAAATAACCAATACTGACTGTTACTACTCCTGTAATGAAAAAGGTAATTAAGGCAACCAAAGAGTAGCACAGTGACTGCTAAATGAAGGTTCAAATGCTACCCTCCAGTAGTCCTCCTATCATATTGATTTCATTGCTTTTACAAACGCTTGTAAAAATACAAGGTGTATTATCAATTCTGTTTTGCAAAGGTATCTGCAAATCCAGTTTTACTGAGAGGAAACAATTATCTACATTCCCAGTTTTGACCCTTAGGATGTGGAAGAATGACACCAAATGGCTCCAAAGAGATTAACCCCTTTTGCTCAGTATTTCTACAGTGCATGTCCTTGCAGCTAATGCTGCAGCATTAGCTATAATAAGCTAATAATAATAATAATTAGCTATAATAAGCGATCAACTGTTGTGGTTAGACTAGCCCAGTTTGGCCAGGAGCAGCATGAAGCTGCTTGTTTGAATTTGCTGAGAGCAGTCAATGCAGATCCCCTCATTTGATACCAGGGTCACTCTATAGGGAACCTGGATGTCTCTCTCAGAACTATGCATTTTATGCCATAATAATTTGTCTAGGAGTTAAGTGTGTAAAACCTTGAAGTGTTGGTGAACTCATTCACCTCATGGCAATGGATAACAGCATTTCCATGGGGCCAGATTTTCACCCTTACTTTTGTTTGACAAGTTCAAGCACACTAAAATAGGCTGCATTAGAGCAAATCTAATCTTACAGTGGCATAAATTATACCTGATGCCCTGATAATTATGCTACAGGGTAAGTAGACAGAGAGGAGAAAGGTCTAACATTTAAAACACAGATGCTTTAAATATTCTCAGAGCAGAGTTTTCTTTTCAGTTATGCTCCTCTAATAAAAAAAACATGTTTCTTGAAAGAATGAAGATTGTGTCCAGGGCTGTGTCAGTAGCTATGGATAAAGCTATACTTGAAGCAATAGTTTTATAGTTACACACACTTGGGGGTCTTGGAATCTGATCCAGTTGACTGCTAAAAGAAAATGTTAACTAAGCCATCTGTCAGCTTCCTAAAGCTTTGATGCAGGACACTTGCCAGTTGTCCTTTCTAGGACTGACATTTTCCTAATTCCCTGCAAAATGATGCAGTAACTGGGTTTGCTGTGATCTCAGTGGACTGCTATTATGCATTTATTTCTTTAGGTGCATACAAAGACATTAACTGCAGTCAAAACAATTCGTTACTAACTCAGACTTCCTAATGCTCCTGGGTTTTTAGAGCTTTGGGTTATTAAAGTATCAGAAATTGTGTTTCACCTTCAGCCCAAGGATAGCATGTTTAATTAATATTTCACAGACCTTTTCCACTAATTCTACATCTGGAAAAATAAAATCTACACCTCTAATGTCTACCCCCAAATATTCCTTATGAGGGATTAAATTTATTTCAACTAAGTAGCTAACTAAATAAACTTTATTATTAAGGTTTGCTGTCTGCATTTATTACCAAACTCTTATTCAAACTCAGAAATGGTTATAAAATATTAACCAGGGTAAGATATGCTTTAGTCTCTCATCTTGGAATCAATTTCTGCTATTTAATATGTCAGCTATGACATCTTTTTTATTTTTAGCAAAAATAGATAAGGAAAGATCATTAGAATCTAGGGCTTTGATTTTTATTTTCTTTCTAATCAGTTTTTATGGTTTAAATGTGCTTTAAGCCATGAAGTTAAACTCTTTTGGACAGAACAGAAGTTAGTGCTGTAGACTTTTGATCACATAGAGTATGATCACTTTACAATAGGATACAGCAGGAGGAGCAATGGAAATCATAACGTGTCCAGAAAAAAAAATCTTTTTGTTAGAAAACAAACCCCAAGCTCCTGGATCCAGTGCTTATAAGCTTTCTGATCAGCATGCCCATAAAAATCTTCTGGATAATTTAAACCCTCTAATTATGTGGCACTCTTAACTTAGAATGGCTTTTCAAGTGTGGTGATGATGTTTAAGGACACCTTTTTCAGCTTGAACTTGACCAGTTCATGAGGACTAAGAGCAGTGATCATAATCCTGCCCAAAGTACACTTTGCCATTGTTGGTCAATAGCTGCAAGAAACTTGCACAAATTAAAAAGAATCTAAATTTCCTCAGCTTTGGGGAGGCCTCACCTCCAGTACTGCATCCAGTTTTGGGCTCCTCACTCCAAGAGGGACATGGAGGTGCTGGAGAGGGGACAGAGGCTCCCAAGCTGCTAAAGGGCTTAGAACATAAGCCTGAGGAGGAAAGACTGAGGGATCTGGGCCTGTTTAGCCTGGAAAAGAGAAGGTTGAGGGGAGACCTCATCTCCCTCTCTCTAACTACTTGAAGGGAGGTTGTAGAGAGGCAGGGACTGCTCTGTTCTCCCTAGTGGAGAGTGATAGGACAAGGGGAAATGGATGGAAATTGCCCCAGGGGAGGTTCAGGCTAGATATTAGGAGGAATTTCTTTGCTGCAAGGGTTGTGAGCCATTGGAACAGGCTGCCCAGGGAGGGGCTTGAGTCCCCATCCCTGGAGGGGTTTAAGAGACAGGTGGATGTTGCATTGGGAGCATCATTTAGCAGGTTGCTAGGGCTAGGACAAAGGCTGCACTGATGAGCTTCATCATCTCTCTTCCAGCTGGAACTGTTCTGTGATTCTATGATTCTAAATTAAAACCTTATGGAGAACAGAAATCAGTCAGTAGAACCCCCAACTATCTTTGCAGGACACATTCACATGAGACTGTTCAAGCTGTGGGATCTGTGGTAGCCTAAACTGATCATCCTGTGGATGTTTTTGTTGCTAGTAGCACTGATAAAGGGAAGGGAGGACCAGAGTGGTCTGGAATTAGATCAGTTTGAGCAGAATTGGAGCAGTGTCTTTGCTTGCCCTGAGTGCTGCTTCTGCTCACTGCTTGCATGACCCACTTCTGAGCATCTGAGAAGGGAGTACAGACCTTTTTATGACCTTTGTCTGCAGGAATACAAACTTCACAGCACATTAAGTTTCCATGCACTTCTGTTCTCTTGCAGTGCTTGCTGCTTTGGCAGCCTTGTGTCCTCACATGACTGGCTGGTTAGTTTATCCATATGGCCTCCAGTGTCCTGGGGCTAACTAGATATCATCTCCTGCTGGAAAGCTTTCTCTGCAATTGAAAGCACTCTAAATTTGAGAATACATCCCCCTCAAAATGTGTCTTATATAGAGGAGTCCACCTCTGGCCTCCTTGTCTTTTGGGAAGAGGTGATGATTTGTTCTTCATACAATGATTTTTACCAAGCTGTCACTACAGTATTTGCTCAGCAAAGCCATGTGGGAGCCCAGGAAAAGATCTGACACCATCTCCTAGGAATGAAAAGAGAAAGGTGGCCCTCCAGCACTAGTTGCTCTTTGTTTCTTATTACATGGAGCTGGACTAGGTGATGCCAGACACTTCTACCTATCTGTTGTTTGGAAAGGGTATTAAGATGCTGTGGCATGGAGATGATGCCAGGATCAGCCTGATAACAGTTACTTGAAAACCAGAGCCTCCTTGTTATGCAAAGCTCTCTGAGAAGATTACAGACAAGCCTCCTTGGTCTGTTAGATTTCTGGATGGGAATCCTCCTTTTTGGGGGATGAGAATCTGGTCAGATTTGGGGTTTTGTTATAAATATTCTGTTTAGATTTCTATGATAGGCATTGAGTCTCCTTTAGTCAGAACTAGAAAATGGCTTATGCCAGGGAGGGATCATTCTTGCCTGTGCATTTATAACCAAGTCACAGAATCACCAAGGCTGGAAAAGACCCCCCAGGATCATCAAGTCCAGCCTGGTCACTAGACAGAAACTATTTCTTTCTTGTTCTACACTTATGGAGAGCTGGCTGTACTCATGATATATTCTGTACTCCTAACAGAGAGTTTGCCTCAGCCACAGTGCAGACTTTGAATTACGGTGATGATTGTATTTATCCCCCCAAAACTGGTCAATTCTCTTTTAAGACTGCATAGAAAGTTACAGAACACCTTGTAAAGCTCCAGTGGAATAGGATGGTGAGAGACCTTGCAGGTTTTGCTGCACAAAAGCATAGCTTTTTCAGCAGGGTAACAGGATGACTTGGGGTTCATGTGGGGAGTGATGATGTCTCATATAAACCAAAGCCTTTCTGGTGTTCTGCTTATTGAATGCCTCAAAGTGCACAAATCCTAAGGCATTGGTAAAGTGACAAGCTCAGGTCACTGCACCTTCTAATAAGAGTTGCTGGAACTCTATTCATGTCACTGAAAAGCTTGTGCTTGTCTGCAGGGAGGACAAAACTTTTGTGCATTAAAGCACTCTCTTGTAGCTCCAGCATCACAAGGAGAGTTGCTATGTTTTTCATTTCAGAATAGGTAGCTCTGGGCTTTCCAACCTGAAGGATGTCAGGTGGGACCATGCTGAGGAATGATGTCATTGTCTCCATCACTGTGCTCCCTTTAGGCCTTTTGAAATAGGCACTTGTTCTGATTCTTCATCAGTGATGTCTCTTCTAATATAAGGACTGCCTGCAGAGGTCTAAGAATGTAGCTGCTAAATGCTTCTCATTCCCCACTCAATGCCCATCCTTTGTGATGGTAAAATGACCTTTATCAGGCATCCAGCATCTGCAAATGATACAACGTTCAGGACTTTATACTGCAGTACCTCCAGTAGTCACCTGTTCCTACTCTTGGGCTGCCAAATGTTGCCCAAATGTCATTGCTGATTCTGGAGGTGCTCTTGATTGTGTTTTTTTGGAAGATTAAAGAAGCCATTAGCATTATGCAGCAATGTGGCTGGATACTTTTAGAGGAAGGACATTACATAAATCACTACATATATATATATTCCAAGGAAATGGTGATAATGTGGCCAAGTGCACACTAGCTTTAGGAGTTATGCACCTGCAGAAGTGCATCTGAGGGAAAATATCTGTGTAAGGCATTACTGCTAATAAAATAACATTACTGTGGATACATTCTGCAGGAACTCTTAGTCAATTGAGGTATCAGTGAATGTGGCAGAGCTTAAGCTTTCTGCTTGGCTATTGCTGCTAATTAATAGCTTTTTGGAGTGCAAAAGTAGTTCTGAAGTCTCTCTAAAGTGGGAAATGAATGTCATACAGTATGGGATTATTATAAACCATGTCTCTGGTTCACAGGATGTCATGTTATCCTGCATTTAGGATTACATACTGCATTCTGCTACTGCTTTACCAGAAATAAAAGCAGATAATTGCTCATTGGAAAGTGGCAGGTCTAGAAGAGCTTACACTATGTAGTGAAGGTTCCCAAATGTTTGACAAGCCACCCAAAAATTGCTCATTCTCCTATTCTTGTTTTTAGCTACCTTGAATAGAAAAGAGCAGCCTTTGTTCACAAGAGCCTTTCTTCAACAGTTCTTAATACCACAGCTACTTTTTAACAGAGGAAAGGTGAAAAATAACTCTACAAAGTATCACAGTATACCTTTGTTGGGATAAATTCTGGGATATAATGATTAGTAACAACTCTTGCAAAGAATAAGTTGAAGAGCACATTGAAGACTACAGGTGCTCAAGATCTCCATTGGACCATTTAACATCTGGGGATGTTTTCCTGCAGAAAAAGCTCTGGGAGTGCTGGTGGCTAGGAGGATGCCCATGAGGCAGCAATGTGCCCTTGTGGCCAAGAGGCCAATGGCATCCTAGGATGCATTAAGAGGAGCGTGGCCAGCAGAGCCAGAGAGGTTCTTCTCNCCTGGCAATGCCCTGTGCCTCATCACTGCAGCCTGAACTGGCATCTCCTTCAGCTCCATTTCTAATTGGTTTCGCCAGTGTGGATGTGTAAATGTGTGGGTCTAAGTGCCAGGAGCTGGATCATGGCTCACAGGACTGTGTGGCTGGGTGCTAGCAGGGCTAGTGGCTCAAGAACCAGAGCAGTGTGTGGGTGTCTGTGCCTGTGCTCATGAGACACACAGGGAGAGCAAGGATCTGAGTGCACCATGCAGTGAGTGAGTCACCAGCTAAGCTCACTTACTGGAGGCATTCACAATGTGTGTGTTTTGGGGTGTGTGTGCACCCTGGGGAGCATGCAAGGGGGTCCCAGCCAGCAGCTGGGGAGACTGAGGAGCCAAGGCCAGCTTCTTGGTGGGCTGTGCCTAAGCCCAGCTACCACAGGTATTCTCACTGCATATCTATGCATGTGTGTGCCACTAGCCAACCAACATCTGGATCAACCAGAAAGGGAAACAGGATGAGGTAGGCCTTGGAGAAGGGAGACAAGGCTGGTGAAGGGGTCTGGAGAATAAGTCTTGTGAGTGGCTGAGGAAACTGGGGTTGTTTAGGCTGGAGAAGAGCAAGTTCAGGGGAGACCTCACTCTCTACAACTCCCTGAAAGGAGGTTGTAGCAAGATGGGGGTAGGTCTCTTCTCCCAGGTTACCAGTGAGAGGAGAAGAGGAAATAGCCTCAAGTTGCACCAGGGGAGGTTTAGATTGAATATTAGGAACAATGTCTTCCCTGAAGGATTTGTTAGGCGTTGGTCCAGGCTGCCCAGGGGAGTGTTGGAATCACCACCCCTGGAGGTCTTTAAAAACATCTAGATGTGGTATTTAGTGACATGATTTAGTGGCATGGTGGTGGTAGGAAGATGGTTGGACTTGATGATCTTAGAGGTCTCTTCCAACCTTAATGATTCTGTGTTTTTTTGTGAGGCTATTGGTGCTTGTGTGAGTGCTGTGGGTTCTGTGCTGATATATGTAGCTGGTAGTGTATTTAAGAACATGTGTTGTGTATGTATATCTGTGTAGTGCACCTATTGGGAACACATGTATGTCTGTGCCCACTTGGGACAGTGTCCTAGTTTGAGTCAAAACAAAGTATTCCATGCCTTGTATGTCAGATTCAGTCCCTGAAACTCCCACACTATGTTTGGATCTTAGGCTCTCTTACATAAGGCCTAAGACCTAAGCAAGAGAAGGGCATGATTAAACTATTTAGCACCTCATTAAAAGCCAATACAAAAAAGGAGAGATTTGGGTTTCCACCCTTCTTGAAGGTTGAGCACCTGAGCCCTCTGGGGTGATGAACTGGTAACTCTCCTGGTGAGGATTAGAAGCTCAGCTCTGCTGTTACAGGACTCTGCCTATTCTGCCTTTGATCTTGCTCCAGTTCCAGGATCCAGCCCCTGAGTGATTCCTGTGTGCTGGTGAGTCCTTCTGCCACAGCATCAGTGGTGAAGATGATGTAGTTGCCATTGAGGGTGGTTTGGGTGTGCTAGTGGTTTTGTGTGTGTGTGTGTATACATATTTCTTGTTCTTGTTTATTTTCATTAAGCTACTTCAAGTTTTCATTTCCAATCCACAAATCTCTATCTCTCTGTTAATTGTTTATTTTCTTCCTGCTGTGAGGGAAAAGGGGATGATAGAGAATATCTGTCACTGGATTAATGACTGGCCCAGCCTGAGCCTTAACAGCCACACACTTCTGGTCAGCCCTGGGGCTACAGAGCTGTGGCAGTCTCACTGCTGAGTTTGGCAACCCTGAACTGTGGTTTTACACCTGATAACATCTACCACTGAGCTGCAGGAGTGCTAGGATCAACCCAAAGCAAGGCTGACCATTTAGCCTAACTCCTTCTATCAACACTGCCACTCAAATATTCAAACATTTCAGTACCCAAAATAGTCTGTTTCCCTAAAAATCTAGTCTTAATGGAAAGCTTAAAGCACTCTGAGTTGGGCCCAGTAGGACTAGCTGTGTGCAACAACATCCCTAAGACTAAACAAGCATGTCTAATTATACAGAAGCACTTAGATTAGCATGGTGATCATTTATTTAGGAAGTAAAACATGGGTTGAAAAGTATTGTATCAGCTTCCCCCAATCTAAATTTCATATCAACTCCAATCTTATGTAAGTTTTATACTATTAAACCTCAGGCTGGCTTACACTCCCCTGTTCCTCAGTGCTAATTTACTGTAGATATGCTTAAAATCAGCCTTACAGTACTTATTTATGGATCTCCAGTATGAAATGCTTTTACTGTGAGCCACGGATGTGTCTATGCTGATGTATGCTTTGATGAAACTTGGTCTAGGGAGCTGCACACCTGAACTCTACTGGAATGTTGAGATAGGTCAATGACATACAAATTCTGATTAACCTCTTAGCAGTTTAAACGTGCTCAGCCTAGTTCTTGTTCCTTCTGATTGTCCTTTATTAAACGAAAAACAGAGACTGATAGTGTGAAGTGACTCAGCCAGGAAAAGGATGACTAGGATTTAGACCATCTTCAGTCTGAGGGTGGTGGGACTACCAGGCTGGGAACCAGGCTGCTGTCAGACTCTTCCATGCCATAGAATCCTAGACTGGTTTGGGTTGGAAGGGACCTCTGGAGCTCATCTAGTCCAACCCCCCTGCAGTGGCCAGGGACATCCCCAACTAGAGCAGCTTGCCCAGAGCCCTGGCAAGCCTCACCTGGAATGCCTCCAGGGATGGGAACTCAACCACCTCCCTGGGCAACCTGGGCCAGTGTTCCACCACCCTCGTGAGGAGGAACTTCTTCCTAATGTCCAGTTCAAATCTACTCCTCTCCAATTTAAAACCATTGCCCCTTGTCCTTTCACTGCAGGCCTTTGCAAACAGGCCCTCTGCAGCCTGCTTGGAAGTTCCCTTTAGGTCCTGGAATGTCACTAGTAGTTCCCCTGAAGCCTTCTCTTCTCCAGGCTGAACAATCCCAGCTCCCTCAGCCTGTCCTCAGAGCAGAGGTGTTCCAGCCCCTGAGCATTCTCGTGGCCTCCTCTGCACCTGCTCCATCAGCTCCATGGCCTTTCTGTGTTGAGGGCTCCAGAACTGGCCCCAGTATTGCAGAGGAGGTGTGAGCAGAGCAGAGTGCAGTGGCACAATCACCTCTCTGGCTCTGCTGGCCACGCTTCTCTTGCTGCAGCCCAGGATGCCATTGTGCTTCTGGGCTGCCAGCGTGCACTGTTTGCTCATGGGCAGCTTCTCAGCCACCAGCACCCCAAGGCCTTTTCTGCAGGGCTGCTCTCCATCATCTCATCCCCTAGCCTGGATTGATAGTGGGGATTGTTCTGACCCAGGTGCAGGACCCTGCACTTGATCTTGTTGAAGCTCCTGAGGTTCCCCTGGGCCCACCTCTCCAGCTTGTCCAGGTCCTTCTGGATGACATCTCGCCCCTCCAACTTATCACCAGCTTCAGCAGTCAGAGTGGACTTCCCTTTGCAAAAGAGGAACACAGTTCCTCTGTTTTTGGGGACAATGAGCAAACAAGAGGCAAACCCTAATGGAGGCAGAAAACAAGGAAATTTGCCCTGAAACAAATACATATTACACAACCTTATGATTAACTAATTGTCTTTCTTTTTCTAGCCTTATTTTGTTAGGGAGAATAAGTGTATAGGATGAGGAGTTTCAGGACCTATTTCTAGCACTTGAATAGGACTTTAAGATTGTGCAGGTGCTATGTAATTATTCACTTATCTGGGAAAGACTGTAAATGTTAGATGACAGGGTGTTATGCCATAGAGTTCCTCATGGGATGCTAATTCCTTCTAGCCAAGATTGCCTTCACTGTATCAACTGCTCTTGTTTCCCACTAATAATCATTTCAGTCACCTTTTTCCTGCATGAAGATGCACAGTAGACAAAAAAAAAACCACCCTAGCAAATCCAGCCTGCTGAAGGTGTGATTTTCTTAGGTGAAAGCCTAGTGGACCTTGTTGCTTTAAAAAGTCTTTGCAAAGAGGGAATGATATATTTTCTTGTTTGGCACACATATGGATTAAGCCTTGCAGCTCCCAAAGAATCCAATTCAATTGGAATCAATGGCAAATGCATTCATCTTAGTTGTGTAGGAACAAACCCAGAAAGGTCACTAAAATGGTGCCTTTTTAACAATTAGAGAGAATATCAAGATCAATAACAGATGCTTACATGTCTAAGCTGCTCCCTTAAACTTTATGATTATGATTTTGGGGGAATTTTTTAATGTTGGGAATATGATTTTGGAATTTTGGGGCAATCTTGTAGGATGTGAGAAAAAGATATTTAATGATTAACAAAAGTGGCCAAGCTCAAAGCAGCACTACAATAGTACAATAGGTGTTGTCTGGCTACTTTAAATTTTAATGAAAATTGGTATGCATTTTATACCTTTCTAGCCTCTTATTTTGGTGAAATAGTTCTTAAATCTTTTTCTCTCCTCCAAAAAAAAAGGGAGTTACACCTCTTTAAGAGTGAAGGTTATTATCAGAAACAGGACCACGTTCACTAGGTGGCAGCATCGTTAGTCATTCTCTGACAAATCTCCCTCTTACTCCATGTATGTTTTAGGCACTTTTTGGCCAAGCTGGATATGAAAACAGATTGCAAAATAGTCTCTTAGAAAGCTAATATTAATAGAAGTAGTGTATGATGCCATTCTTTCTGGCTACATATTGATTTAAGGCTATGCTCTATATCTAAGAGCAATCACATACAGATATTGTGGTGTGGGCAAGGTTCAGAATAGAAGAGGGAAAAAAAACAGAGGAAAAAAAAAAGGGTTTAATCATAGCTTTTAATCAAGCCTAGAGAAGGTGAAATCTGATTTGCAACTTCATAATGGTTAAAAAAAAAAAAAGAAAATCAAAGGAAAAAAGGTAGTATTAGTCTGTTACAAGGTATTAAAAGCAATCTGATTTGGAAGTTCAGTTTAGTCAAAATTGCACCTCAGGAGATATATTTCTTGCCTGTGCTCTCCAGACCCAGCTATAGAGCAAAGAGCCTGGTGCCAAACAGAAGCAGCAAATGAGAAGAGAAGGAATCTTACCTCCATGGCTGACCATTCTCCAAGCTATGCTGATGCTCATAACTTGTAGCTGAAGGTGCCTGGCTGAGTAGGAGACTGAAAATGGCTCTTTTCTGCTTGCAAGATCCTCTCTGATTTTATGGTTTTACTGAAAATGAGAGCTGCTTTTTTGTTTTTCTTCCTTTGAGAGGTTAAAACTAGGTTAAAACCTTCTTAGCAGTCCAAATGCAGATGAAAACACACTGGTAAAATGGACTGGAATAATTCAGTCTTCTCCTCTTCAAAGATTCAGATAGGCTGATTGGATTTTCTTGCCTCTCTATACACCTTACTATTGACAACCATCAATTCAGAAAGGGTCATGATGATTTACTAAAATGTTCTGTAAGCAAGCAATCAACATTATCCAATAATCTCTGTTGTGCAATGCTGCTCTCAGCTAGTTTAGGCTTCCTCTATGGCTAACTCCTGGGAAACCTAGCCATGCAGTATTTAGGCAACCTTTTCTTTGCCTAAAATTACTGGGAGATTGGTCACTTTACATTTCAGACTTCAGGAGTAATCCTTGCATACTAAATTGAGTGTTTTTCCCCACCAGTTTCTCTAAGGTAACTTTGCAGTATAGTCCAGAGTTGTTTCACATGCTTCTGGCAGCTTTATTTCCCCTAGGAAAGGAACAAGTTTGGATGACAGAGAGTAATAGAGCCCTGAGCTAAATTCCAGTCCTGGTACTTAATCCCAAGGATTGGCTACCACTCAAAACTGCTTGAGCTGTGCACTTGCTGTTTAGGATGTCAGCATCCTCATCCCCTGATGACATTACAGTTGTGTTCAAGCATCACTGATGCCTGGCTTTAGACTTCTGGCAAGCAGAAGATCTGTGGCTCAGAAATGATGTGTACTATGCTGTAGATGTTGCTGCTTACAATGAAATGGCACAAATTTTATGTTTTTTATAGTGCTTGGGGATAGGAGTGATTGCAAATACTGTCTTCAGGGAAACTCTAGTAACCTTAACTCAAATAAAGCATAATGTAACCTAGTAACTAAAGATAAAATGTAATACCTAAATATGTGTATTTACTTTTATCAACTGTGCATGCTAGTCTATGATATATAAACATCTAGTCAACTGTTCAGTTTTCTTGGGGAAAACTGATACTATCATAGAACAGAATCCTAGACTGGTTTGGGTTG
>VWZO01015228.1:187692-209226 GCA_013396975.1 Bucco capensis
GATTGTTCTGACCCAGGTGTAGGACCCTGCACTTGGTCTTGTTGGGACCAGAGGATCACAGTGTTCCAGGGCTAGTGGTGCACTCAGCTCAGTCAAACCTAAGTTTACCAGGCATCAAACCTAAGTGTGCTTCAAGGCAGCAGAAACTGGAGTGTGCCAAAAACTAGACAGGAACCATACTGAGGCCTTTTACATTGGAGAAGAAGGGAGAAGCAAGGAAAGCTGATTTCTCTCTCAGTTGCTGTGAAAGCAGAATAATGGCATACCACCTGCTTGGCAAAAGCCTTGCCAAAAGGTTCAGATCTAGAACTGCACAAACAATGTGGCTTAAGAAACATTAAACACATTCACACCTGCTTTCAAGCTCTGAATCTGCAGCTCTGCAAAGCATTATCTATTGGAAGAAAAGCAGATATTTTTCTTCCAGTAAACATCTGTTAGGGAATGATAAACTTTTTTCTGCTGTTAACTTTCCAGTCTCCTTTACCCATTTATCTTCCTATTAGTTGAGATATAAATCATTACCCCTGCACAATAGCTATCAGTAACAATATTAAGTAGTAATAATAATAGTAATGTTAAGTCATATTAGTAATAGTAATGTTAAGTCATATTAGTAATAGTAATGTTAAGTCATATTAAAATAATTAAATAATATAATTATATATAAAATATAATAATATAATTAAAATAATAAATATTAAGTATTGAGTCTGTGAGTCAGAGCAGCAAGCTATAGAATCACAGAATGGTTGAATTTGGGAGTGACCTCTGGAAGTCATCTGGTCCAATTCTTCTGCTCCAGGAGGACCACCTAGAGCTGTTTGCCCAAGACAATAGCTTCTGAGCATCACCTCCCTGGGGAACCTCTGCCAGTGCTTCATGATTCTCAAGAGTGGAAAAGAAACCCTCAAATGTTTCCTGATGTTCAGAGGGACTCTCTTGTGTTGTTTTTTTTGCCATAGCCTCTGGTCCTGTCACTGAGCATCACTGAAAGGGGACACTGCAATCAATACATGTTTTGCAGTAGCTCCTCATGCTGATACACCTGAGTGAAGTCAGAATATCCTTCCTTTAGAAGAGGATTAAGCTGAATGTTATAGAGATCCTAAATCCAGATAACTGTATCTATGTGGGGACTGCCTGTGAAATAGCAAAGGAAGTTTAAATTCATGACCTACCTTTTATTTTTTCTCCACATCAGCTTTTCTATGCACATGTGCCCTGGGCCTGGATTCTTAGTGAGTTTTTCTCATGTTATTGAGATAAGTCTTCAGATTTCTTCATTGGTCAACAAACCAGAGCTGTTTAAAAGAGTTCACTGTTTCAAATATCTTCCAGAACATCTTCCTTTCACCAAAAGGATTTCCAATTTCCAGAATCCACAGATCTAGAGAGTTCATATGCATCATTACAGGACTAAAGCCAGATACTTTGCTAGACATTGTGGGCCAGACAAAGACATCTTTAAAGAAGAGCTTTATTATTTTCTCAGGGATTTTTTTATCACAATGTGATAAAATAAAATGTTTTTATTGCATGTAAGAGCAGGTTCAAATTGGAATGGCACATGTATAGGAAACTCAATCAGGCTGAGGGCTGTGGCACATCAAATTTCTGGTGTCTTGTAGCACTATGCAGTGCAGACTGCTGAGCTACTTTTCTGTGGACCTGCTGCTCCCACAAATCTCTTTTCAGCACTGCACAGCCATTCCTTATCTAAAATTTGCACTGAGAATGCCATGGGAGGCTCATTGCCCTGAAATAAATGAGTTCCTGTATTTACATATTAAATTCCACTCCCATGCACTTTCAAAGCACTTCATAAAATTGGGATGTTTTCTGACAACCCTCTGTGTTTCCTTTTATGCAACAGAGTTGGCTACTCTGAATAACTGAGGGCAAATATCATTCTGCTGCACCTGATGCCATCACTATTGTGATGTTTTTATATTTATATGAGCATTGCCTTTTCATTGTCTTTTACTCCAGAATGCTCATTTTCAACCCTAACCCCTCTAATTAATAGTGTGAAGAACTTATCCTTGGACTAACAAATGACTAAAGTTCTTTACTCCACATGGTCCTGAGCCAGCATGCTTGAACTTGTCATGAGCTTGCATGTCCTAAGGCAGTGGGAGAAAGGCCCTGGCAATGAACATGGGAAAATTTAGAACAGGGGAAATTTAGATTGGAGATGATGAGGAAGTTCTTTACCCAGAGAGTGGTTAGGCACTGGCACAGGTTGCCCAGAGAGGTTGTGGCTGCCCCATCCCTGGCAGTGTTCAAGGCCAGGCTGGATGTGGCCCTGGGTGACCTGGGCTAGTGATTGGCATCCCTGCTCAGTGCAGGGAGGTTGGAACTAGATGATCTTTAGGGTCCCTTCCAACCTGCCCATTCTAGGATTCTATGAACATGAAAACATACTCATGAAACCATGTTCTTCCATCCATGACAGTCCCTGGCTCCAGAGACTCATGGTTTACCCCAGAGTAAGGAAACATGACATGTGCCTGGTCAGCAATGCCTGGCATTGATCTCAGCATTGTCAACTGCTTTAAAATACAGCACATCACAGCTAAGGGGATTTGAGTTAAACTGCTTACCAGCAAAGTTAGGAACAGAATAGGTCTTAAAATTTATTGCAAATCAGAAGTACTTCCTCCCCCCCCTAAGGATATGGATTTAAGCTTCTCTTGATGGAAGAAACTCTACAGGGATACTAAGATGACTCAGATGCTGTGGTAACTCTGTTGCACCTCAAATACTGTGTTCAGTTTTGGGCCCCTCAGTACAAGAAGGACACAGAGGCATTGGAGTGTGTCCAGAGAAGGGCAACAAGGCTAGTGAGGGGTTTGGAGAATAAATGAGTTGCAGCTGAGGGAGCTGGGGTTGCTCAGTCTGGAGAAGAGGAGGCTCACGGGAGACCTTCTCGCGCTCTACAACTAACTGAGAGGATGGAGTGAGCTGGGGGTAGGTCTCTTCTATTGGGTTAACAGTGAGAGGACAAGAGGAAATGGCCTCAAGTTGCACTAGGGGAGGTTTAGATTGGATGTCAGGAAAAATTTCTTCACTGAAAGGTTTGTTAAGCATTGGCCCAGGGAGGTGGTGGAGTCCCCATCCCTGCAGGTGTTTAAGAAACATAGAGATGTGGTACTTAGGGCCATGGGTTAGTGGCATGGCAGTGATAGGTAGATAGTTGCACTTGATGATCTTAGAGGTCTCTTCCAACCTTAATGATTCTGTGATTCTGTAAATAAACTGTAGAACTGAAATACAGATGATGACTAAGTGAGAAATGAAGGGTCTCATGTTTGAGTCAGCAGTGTACAGCCATGCTATTTAGCATCTCTGGCAAGATCAGGAGTGCTGTGACAATTGGAAACTGTAGAGGGGATTCAAATTAAAAAAGAAAATATTCATGTTGGAATAGAACTGGGAGACCAAGGTTTATTTTAGTAGTTTTCTTGGGATGCAAAAAGTATTAGAAAGTGGGTACCCTGTGCATTTACATGATGGCATTCACTGACAGATAAAATGAAAGTCAGTACTAGGCAGTGCTTCCCTCTACCATCCAGTGCACTAAATTCACACTTCAGTCAATGAGAATTTGAGTGCAGATGGGTAGATAACAAACTCTTTTATGTATAAATAACTGTAACAGAAGTGCTCTCCCGAAGAAGATGTTATCCACCTTTGGTCAAGCTGTGGAAACAACAACAAAAAGATTTTTTTTCAGAAGAAACAGTAATATAAACAACTAAATCCTGCCTAAGTTCCTTGTGCTTCATTTCAACACAAGGAATGAAATGATATTTGGGCAAGTTTCATCAATGGGGACTCCAGCCAGCCTGCTGGGAGTAACTCTGTAGAAGCTATTAGCAATATGCTAAGGTAGTTAAGTTCATTTTGCAGAACATTTTGTTCCAGAGTATCTCCTTTAACTTAAACCACCTTTGGAAAATTGCTATAGAATTATCTTTAAAGGAAAGTGCTTCAGAAGCTTTTTTCTCTTAGTACCAGGTTAATGTATTTTGCTAGGATCCCTTCCCATCTCCAGCCCTTCAGTGAAGGTATCAATACTTCCCTGAAACATTTCCACTCTGCTTAGGATTCTGATCTAACAAATCCTGGGAGACCTATGGAAATTATGAATAACAGGCTCTGCTTTATCCAGCTTCTATGTTAATTACCATTCAAGCAAATCTAATATTCATAAATAACTATACAGCTTTAAATGAGATTTGAGACAATAAGGTGATAAAATATGCTGAATGGTAGATTGTTACACAGCTATTAATAATGGAAATTTAAAACATTAATGAATGGCTCCCTTGTTATTTTTCTTGCCCTCTTAAGCTACTTATGCCAATAATTCACTGGAAATAGGCAACAGATTACATGAGCATGTCTAAAGCATCCCCAACAGGCATTTACAGTTCTTTAAGCAGAACAGAGACCACTAAAAACATAAAGCAAACCCACCAATGTTATCTTTGTATAGAGGTTTGTCCTATCCCCCATTTTTTCCTTTTCTATTTTAGTACAGTAGCTACTACCATGGCTCCTTCTAAGACAATTTCCTGATACAAACTCTGCTGAGAATCTTCTGTGTTCTGGGTTATTGAAAGTGTTATTTACAAATGAGTTCTCACTCCTGACTACAAAAATGATAGAGAGTAGAATGCACTTTTAACATGGGCTAAAAATGTCAAGAGTTTCTTTCAGCTTAGCTTTTTCTTGCTAGGATGTATTTTTCAGTTGGATTTCCTCTAGTATACAATCCTCTGGAAGTAATGTATCTCCTAGTATGTCTTAATTGATTCTCATGGGAAAACTTAATTCCCTAAACACTGGGAAATTTCTGTGGAAGGAGGGAAACCTGCATGTAATGCATTTTTTTCAAGCAGTAATGATAATATATATATCTCTATATGTATGCCTGTATTAAAATGCCACTATTTTCAAGTACAAGTTCCATACCAGAAGAAACAAAACACTTCCTAAGGAGCTGGGAGGAAAAAAGAAGTTATTGCAACATATTACCATGGATGTGTTGATGGGGCATGCAAATACAGAAATATCTCTTATGCAGATCTAAATGAAAAAGGCATAAAAGCACTCTGTATTCTTTCCTTCAGGGCTTAGGATAGTTCTCCACTGTTTCAGAGCACCTCCTGAGGAGAACATGCAGAATATCTAAAGACCTAACTGCTGAGCTAAACTGAACTCTGAACATTGCAAAAGAGTAATTTTTCTCTCATACTTAAATTGGAATAAATTCTACTCTGAATTAAGACTCCAAGCTTATTATTTTCAGAGCCCTAAGACACTGAATAAGTTTAGAAGGATGCTGAGATCAATGTCCAACAGTAATATATGGGTTTTTTTTCAGCTGCATTATCCATTTTTTAAGTTAAATAGATGTTGAAATCTGTTACTTTATAGTAGCAGGTTATTCTTCATCTTGAGGAGGCTCAAGCCACAGTAAAATAAATCTTAGGGATATTGAATTTAAAGGGAGTATTGTTGTTGATTTAGACAGAAATGAGATCATTACCTTAATTCTACTGGTTTTACTCTTAGTTTCACCCTGTTCCCTCAGTTTTAAGCAAAGAGCATTGCTCTCTGTCTCCATACTCTAGCTTCTAACACCACTGAAGTGTAACAACCAAAACCAGAGTAATCTCTCTGCTCCAAAAATCTACCTCAGGATTTAAGCAGTACACTGTTAGTTCCTTCTGAAATCTTCACTTGATTTAAAAAACACAGCAGTGGCTACAACTGGACAGTGAGAGGACTGCTGAGACAAACTCTACAGGGGCTAATCTTAACCCTTTTAACTCTTATAACCCTTAATCCTTAAACAGGGTTAAGTGCTTGGAAACACAGAGCACAGGTTTGTGCTGTGTTGGATTAGGTATAAATATTTTCCTAGTTATTCTCATAGGGAGTGTGAATTTCCTGATGTCAGCAGTCAGCTTTAATTGCCCCATTTGGTAGCCTTTGGTTACAGCATTATTCAGCATTTGCCTTTCAGAAACAGGCATAGAAAGGAAGAGAACAACAAATCATCTCTGGTTTTCATCAAGCTTGGAAATGATGACTGACATTTTACAGTACATTTCCATGTAGAGCTGATGCTTCAGAGTTTTGTGCACTTCCTTAAACTACTTGAATGAAAGTCAACTTCTGTCTACACTCTCTGAGGGACTTGCTTATTTATTTGGGAGACTTGCATAATCATGTCACACAGGAAGGCTATCACTAGACTTAATACAAACACACTTTCCCCCTCTAGAATATGTTCCAGCTCTCCAGAGTGTTTTGTGGCATCCTAAAATCCCACCCTGCCAATCTTCAAGCATAATGGGAATCTATAGAGATGATTTTGTATGTTTTCTATGCTGAAGATGATTTTAATCTATGTTCCCTTGTTTTTCTAAAGTATTCCCTAGAATTTAAACATTAAGATCTAGCTCTTTAATCAAGGATAGGCAGATAAAATGCTGATGACTTTTTGAAGCACCTGTCACTCTGTAAAATTCATTTTTTTTATTACCAACAAGTGCATATCTGGTCATGTCACAGGAGGCTTTTAACACCCTCATGCTTTCCTCATGAAACAAGCTATTGTTCAGCTCTAGTTTCTGTCTGGAAACAACAATATTTAGGAAGCTTATGGGTAGCACTTGTAAGTAATTAATTACATGATTTACACAATAAAATTGAATTAATTAGATAGATGTGGCTTTTTTTTTTTCCTGGGCAAGTAGACAACAGAAGGAATAATTCATCATTCCCTTAATGATACATTTTGATAGGGATATATGTATTCAGATGAGAGCTGCTTACTCACTTAATGCTTAAGAGGTTTTTTTTTCCCCATAATGACAGTGAGAAGAATTTGAAATGGTGTGGAATGGCATGAATTCTGCACTATCAGCACAACTGGAAGGATCACAGAAAATGGACACTGTGATACATCAAATACATCAGTGACATCATTCAGAATTCTGAAGAAATTATATTTTCTCCATTCTTTAGTTTTTCATTCAGAAGAGCAACAATACTTTTCTCAAGTATATTTCTGCTTCACTTGCTTCTAATTTCCTGTGAGTCCCCAGTGGAATTTTATATGGAGATAGTAGGACTGCTGCTCACAACAGCACTTGCGTGGAAGCTTCTTACTAAACTAGAATGTTAAAACACAAAGGATGTTGGGGTTTTTTTGTTATCTTCCTGAAAATATATGATGCAAAGATGATTCCAGTTCTGGAAGCCATCTTCCCTTTTGCTGGCACTGAAAATGCAGAGGAAAGTACTTATGCAAACATGGAAATGACTTAGCAGTGTTAACAGTTGAACTTGATGATCTTAAAGGTCTCTGCCAACCAAAACTAATCTATGATTCTAAATACTACTACTGTGGTCCCAGCATCCTGCCTACCTGTCTTGAAACAGCTCTGAGTTTTGATTCATGATAGGAGTGTGAAGGCCAATGGCATCCTGGGCTGCAGCAAGAGAAGCGTGGCCAGCAGAGCCAGAGAGGTGATTCTGCCACTGCACTCTGCTCTGCTCACACCTCCTCTGCAATACTGGGGCCAGTTCTGGAGCCCTCAACACAGAAAGGACATGGAGCTGATGGAGCAGGTCCAGAGGAGGCCACGAGAATGCTCAGGGGCTGCAACACCTCTGCTCTGAGGACAGGCTGAGGGAGCTGGGATTGTTCAGCCTGGAGAAGAGAAGGCTTCAGGGGAACTACTAGTGACCTTCCAGGACCTAAAGGGAACTTCCAAGCAGGCTGCANAAGCTCTTAAACTGCACTGACTTTATATTAATTATTTTTAGGTAAGGATTTCTGTGTTTTTATTAGATACCAACATTATACATTCCAGCATCTCCAGGTATTTGTGATATTATACAATAACACTTTCTTCAGACAAGCATTTCAAACAAAGGCATAATAAAATGCTGCTAGGCCATGGAACATGTTTAATAAAGCCTGATTGCCTGAAACCATTTTAAAATAGATTAAAACCTATTAAACTCTAACACTTGTTTACTATTCCATTTGTTAAAGAGAATAGATATTCCAGCAAATTCTTTATATACAAAAAGCTACCTATATGCTCAGTGCTGAGAGGAAAAACTTGATTTTTATTTATAGAAACTATCAGATGATTTTTAAAGGTTTATTTTTAATATATATATATATAGTCACACTTGGAGAGCTGACTATTCTAAGAAGTTAGACTGTAGGAAAGTAGGAAAGGATTAAGTTAAATCAGCATTTTAAGTATTGTTGACAGCCTGCAAATTATTTGGAAGCAGACATTTCCATCTGTGGTCTCTCTAGCTTCAGAAACTGTTCAAGGTAAAGCCAATAAATGGTAAATTACATAGTATTCCATGCTGTTCAACTATTGTTAAGATAAACAGTGCCATGTGCCAGGATCCTTTTAGATGAGCCTGACATTTTCTTGGCCCTGTGTTTCTTGGCTTACATTGCTGTTATCAAATATTTACCCTGCTGATTTTTACACTGATTTCTCTCAGTGGTGTACAGATGCAACCCCAAAAAGATGCTCTCTGCCTTGAAGAGCTTCCAGCTGAGTAAAGATGGTGTTGTAAGGGATGAACACTAGGGACTGAACTGGTCAGCCTGACACTCAGTGGTTTCAGCATTGCAGGAGCCTAGCTGCCTTTCAGATTTTTCTAGGCAATACAGAAAGGAGTTTCATGTTGGTGTTATGATAAGCTTCTGGTAGGACTAGTGTGCAAGGCACTCTAGAAAGAAAGAATTAATTGCTTATTAAACATCTTGGATGCTGGCATAAGTGGCTAGGAGTTGACCTATCTATACAGCATGGGGTAAGAAAAGGAGATAAAAACACCTCTGATGGTGAGGTAAGGGGGTATTTGTTTGAAGAGACAAACAGTGGGAGGCAGTGATAGAGCCACACGTTAAAACAACAGCCTCTGTGGCATCATTCCTCTCTAATAACTTCACAGTTTCAGTTCAAGGGAAAATAAAGCAAAGCATACAAGGCAATTATATGTGCTCTAGAAGTGTATTATAGGAGTATCTACATTGTTAATGTCATTTCCTGCTTGAAAACAGTGGGATGATTCAGATCTTTTATGACTGAATTTTGATTACTAGCTTGTAACCTCCTGATTACATGTAACAGGCTTGTGATTTAATATTTAGGCACAATTTAGCTCTTTGATTGCTTAAGTATTTTCTCATGTACAGATTAAAGATCTTAGATTTTGTACTCTTAGGGGCAGGAACCAGTCATTAAGCCAGAGACCTAGACATATTTTGCAATTATATGTTTATTATTAATCCTGTAACACATCATTTATTATCACCATGAAACTCTTGATACCCTTTTCACTGCTTATGCAGACCAAATTCTCACTGATTACACTGTAAAAAAAATGAGTATGAACAAATCATTATGAACAAATGACAGACTGAAGATTTATTTTATGTCTTAATCAGAATTAAAGGGGTAACAGCTTTAAGCTAATACATTAGTTTAATAGACTGTGGAAAGAAAGCTATGTAAGATAACTGATTCACAGCATGTCTTAACAAAAAAACCCAGGATATTTTACACTTCTCTCCCCACAGGATAGTTAAGTGTCACAAATTCTAGCCAAAGCCAAAGTAGAAGTGAGTCTAGACCTTAGAAAAAGTTCCTGTCCAAAGGTGAGAACTAAAGAAATGTAAATCTTCTCTTTCATTTGTATCTAATTTACAGAAGATACAGTTACAGTTTAGTCCACCCACTGCCTTGCTTATTTCAGCAGATGAATGACTTCTCATACTATGAACTGAAAGGTGTAGGTTGGAAGGGAAACTAGTATGCCAACTTCCAAATAAAAGTATTCCATGCCTGTAAATAAATTAAAAGGAAGGATTTCACCCATGAGGTTAATTACTGATTCTTACTACACTCTCAGAAGCAACCACCTTCATCATTAATGCATTAAAATGCTTGTTTTACTGGGCATTAGCAAGATCACTGTTGACTTTTAAAGCCTGGAATATTAGTCTTGACATTGGCTGACTCTCCAGAGATGTGCAGATGTCTGAGATTTGATAAGCCTTTGAGTCTTATTCTCTTCCTTCTTTTCTCCTGCAGATCAAGAGGAAATTGCTTAAATCAACAGTCTTAAGATCAGTATAAAGCTGTTGTAAGCAGGAAAAGGAGCAGGCATTACCCCTCTTTAAGAATGCACTGATAGAATTTAGAAGAAGCCAGGCAAGTAGAAGTAGATAAGAAGCAAAACTGAATGTCATCTGCTTGCAAGACATGTCTCCCAGTTGTCTGTCACTAGGAAGGGCAGCCTTTTTTGTCCTATAATCCACAGAAATCTCCCACAAAACCTGTTTCCCACAATCAGTTAAATTGATTGTCACATTTTCCTACATGTAACTTATGGGCCATGTGTAAAAACAAACCTGTGCTTAGTAGCAGTGTGAGTTTTACACATACAGCACATGCAAGGGGAGGTCTATCCCAGAAATGCTTCTCACCTTTGAAATTAGTCCTCCAACCTATTCACTCTGCTCCCAAAACCACACTGGGTCTTACTGTCATTTGCTTAGGGTCTTTTATTTTTTGGAGGAGGCTGTTTGAGAGCATAAATCATCTGAGGATTTATTTTAAACACCAGCACTTCCAAAAGGACAAAAGGCATCTGAGAAGCATCTTATGGTATGAAAATACATCTAAAAGGGATTTGGTGAGCATATAGAATCCTTTCATTCACTCCCTTTATGATGCACAGCTGAGTCTTACAGAATGTGAGGTCTCTGAAGTACACCACTGCCTGCAGACTTGTCCTCTCACCAGCTGACACCAAATACATGTTATGCCATGCACAAACCAAATCACAGATCTAGTAATACCTGAATGAACAGACAGAAATCTGACACTCAAAAGTGATTCTTTACTCCTCGAATCAAAGAGCTGGAAATGCTGTGTTTCAAACTCTTGTTACTCTTCTCTTTGTTAATCCAGAGTTGCTGGCATGTGTGTCTCCTTGCTAGACAGGCTAAGGTGGTAATAACAGGGCGTATTTAATGTGGAAGCCACTGCAGCCATCAGGCAGGAATGTAATCATTATAAAGTATACACAGAGCTGACAGCACACTGCACAACCACAAAGAAACTGCACACGCACAGGATCTTAAGTCCTAGTGCAAGGTAGGTGGAAGCTCCTGGAGGTGAGGAAGATTGAAGTCACTACCTGTTTTGAGAACAGCACTACCTGAGATAAATCCACATATGTTTATGCCCAGTTCAGCATTCTTCTCTCAATTTGGGAGATGCATTAGGTAGAATTACGGTAAGTCACATTAAAGGCAATGGCAACGTTTAAGTACAGATTTTGAAAACAAAACCAGCCACCAACTCAAAACAAGTGCAGATTCTTCCCCCGCCCCCCCAAAGGTGTATTTGAGCTCTTACACAGGCTGGAGTCAAAAACCCATCTGCTGACTAGAAATGCGAGTAGCAGGTAGCTCAACTCTGCCGTTCCTGGCTGGACATGAGGGGTGGGCACAGAAGATATAACCAAAATAAAAGGGGGGGAAAAAAGAGCTGAATCACAAAAGTCAAATTGCCTCTGAGGTAAAAACCCCCTCATATTTCGGTGAATCACTCCGTGCTCCCACGGTTCCCGTCTGGCTTTCAACCGGGGGAAGGCAGGGAGAGCAGACACCTAGCCCTCCGCTGCCGCCGCTGTTCCCTGCCCCGCAGGGAAAGGCGAGTCCCCGGCCGCCAGTCCACCGGCACTGGCACCGGCATCGACACGCCCACGTTCCCCTCCCTCGCGGGCTCCTCCCGGCCACCCCCACCGGTGACTCCTCCCTCGCGGCCGCTGCCCCTCAGCCCGCCGGGGCGGAACCGGGCGCCCTACAAATCCGCCGTTCCGGGGGTGCCGGTTGTAGAGCGGTGCTGGGAGGTGGCTCAGTCGGCGGAGTCCGCTCTTCCCTGGGGAGAGGGGAACTTCCCGAGAGGCAGAGAAGGAGCCGCGTCCCCGTCCCGCGGCTCTGCTTGCCCTTTTCCGCTACCGTTGCTCACGACTAGATGTGCCTATCGATCCCTTAGCCTCTCCAGGCTCGTGCCGGAGCCCCTGAGGGCTCCGGCTGTTGTCTCCTCGCCTACCCCGCGGGCGAGGGTCCACCCCGGCTGCCGCCCTTCTCCGCCTCCCTCTCGGTTCCCGTGGGGAGCGGCGGGAAATGGGGTGGCCGTTTCCATGGAGACGGGGCCACAGCCGGGAGGTTTCGGAGTGAAAGTTTGCCGCGGACGAGCCGCCGAGTCCCCGCAGCCCAGAGTGGAGCTGGCGAGCCAGTGGGGCAGCTGTGAGGGNCCCGGTCCCCGCTCAAGGCTTGCCTGCTCGCCATGCCTCTCCGCGCCCGCCTCTCGCTGAGGACGGTACCAGGGAAAGGCGAGGGGAGCCACCGCCCTGTCACTCCGTGAGCCAGCCGCCGCCTCACCGGAGAAAGCACTATGTCGTCCGGTCACCGCGGAGCATCGCAGCTCGCTGTGCCGTAAGGGCGGCGGACACCTCGCACCTCCCCACAGGTAAGCGGCGAGGCAAAGGGGTGTATAGGGGGTGTGCGTGTGTGTGGCAAGGGTCTCCCCTTCGGCTCCAAAGTTCAACCCGCCCACAGCCGTTACCCTCCCGGGTAGCGGCCGGGCCGTGGCCGTTCTTGCCGGGGAGGGACGGGGAGGGACGCGCCCTTGCCCTCGGCAGCGACGGGCAGGTGAGGAGCCGGGACGGGTAGGAGATGGGTTTTCCCTAGCCAGCAATGGACTTTCTGCCCCCCAGAGCGGAGCGGGCTGACGTGCCGGCGGCTGCAGCGCTCCGTGCAGCTGCTACACACCCTCTTTTGTCTGCTCCTCGCTCCGGAATACTTTGCGTGCTGCCATCGTCTGCCTCTCCGGTTGGGAGCTGTTGCCCTGCCCTACCTCACGGGTTTCGACCCTCTCGCTGCTCTCCTTTCCCTGGCAAGTTTCCCCTTTGCCTTTATTTTGACAGAAGTTGGGCTTTCCTTAACCTTTGTTTGAAGGGAAAAATGGTGGTTATCTGGGAGGATGAGAGGCAGATGGGGACGACAGCGGGGTTGCCCGATTCCCTTGTGTGCAAACATAACTCACTGCTACATAAATCCTTCATCTGCTTACTTGGGAGGTAGACTTTGAGACAGAAGTATTCCAGACAGCTTGGGTGCCTGGTAAATACTTCTCATGTCTTATTAACATAACCATTGTTAGTGCTTGCGCTTGAACTCAATACGTGTGCAGCTGTTCTGCAGCTCTGGAATTGCAATAGCTCTGCCTACTTGACACTTAAGAGTAAATTGTCATTAACCACTGCTGGTCTGTTTCATACCGTAGTTATGAAAAACACACCGGGTTTTACTCTTAAAGGTAAAAGCATTCAGACAAAAGTATTCCTTTAGTATGAACTACAAAATGACCTGTAGCAATGTAGTGGACTTGCACTTTGTGATGCTTTTAGGACGTGAGGACAGTGGTGTTCATGGAAATTCTGTCAGGTCAATACACTAGCAACTCTTCTGTTATTTCTGTATAAGTAGATGGTGCTTCTAATTCATATAATGGAAATCAAGTAAGTGTCCAGATAGAAACAGTGCATTTTGTCCTTTAGTTGAAAAATGGGCGAAAGCAAGCCCATTTAAACCAGAAAATTACATTTCTGTTGAATCTAACTTGAATTACTTCATAGGGAAGCCAAAGAATCTTTCCATTTTGGAACGTTTTAATGTGCTACTTCTATTACCAGTAAAGGTACTTCTAGCAAAATACTTATTAGAAGATAATTATATGACAATTTTTATCAATATAAAACATGAATTACAGTTACATTTTTGTCCTGAGCACAGTAAAACACCCTGATGAAAAAAGATCTGTGGTACTTGGGAAAAATAAAACCATATATAATTTATATTTTATTGCCATAGAAGCATGTTTTATTTGTTGCTCCTTTGTTGGATTGCAACAAGGCTCCAAATGAAAGTTGGAGAAGGAGTAGTGATGCAAGAGTTCAGCAAGCTAGAATTATTTTATTCCATATGCAGAAATGGTTTTTGCTCAATACAACCTTGCTGGAATTGGAGCAGAGCTTCATTTTTATGGAAGCTCTGTAATCAGATTACAAGAGGTGGGCTGCCTGACTTTAATCCTGTTGAGTATGGACTAAGCAAGCCCTGCTCTGACAGAGCACTGAAAAGTATGCAAGCAGGTAAGTATTTCCAACCTCCATCCCTCGTGATCACTTATGGTGCGAGTTCATTGCACACAGCAGTTGGTCCTAGTGACTTCAGTGAAACTTTCATTGGTTTAAGTGTATTGCTGGACCTTTCCTGGACCAAGCCCTCTGCCAAATGTGTCCTGCTTCCATTTCCTTGAATATTGGGTGTATGACACAAAATACCTGTGCTATACACAGGTGCTCACCTTAGCCACATCTCATGGGCTGTATATTTCTGATTGACTCATACCTCTCTGCAGGTGAAAGGTGAAAAAGAAAAGTGAAAATAGCTTAAGGAGTGAAGAACATACATGGAACAGCAGGAGACTGCTGCTTCCTGTGCCTTGCTCAGTATAGTTTAGGAGCCAAAAATCTGAAATGCTGAAAATCAGTGAAAACTCCCACTAAAATGTCTGAAACCAGACAAAGTTATGATGCAAAAAAATATGAAACCTAAAGATTGCTGTCATGAATATTTTCCTGTTTTACAGGAGAATACTTTCAGTCTTGTCTGTGATAGTAGTAGAGAAGATAGTGGAAATACAAACTTGATATCCTAGCTAGTGATGATGCCTCAGTTGGCTTTGGTGCCATTATGCTTTATTAACAGAGCAATTTTAGCCCACATGTTTGAACTTGTGATACTGGAACAGGCAAATAATTTACTAGTGGGCAAAATTGGAAACTAAAAGTAGTATTAATTTGTGAAAACATGGGCATCTTGTGCCAGTTTAGACACGTTAAGGTGCTTCAGACCTCTCTGTATGAGCCTGGCAAACAGGGTCTAAGGAGAACTTGAACACTTGTAAAAGGGCAGCTGAAAATCAGGTAGAATATCCTGTTAGATAATGTTTGTACCACAGTTAAGAGGACTTGAATCTGTTATCCAAACCCTTGTAATTAAGATGATTTCTAATGCTGAAGTGTGATGGATCTGGGAAGACATCCCAAATATAAGGAGCTCCTTTCTCAGTGCCTGTTTACCAGCACAATGATTATATTACTTTCTGTGCTGCTAACTGGAGACTACCTTTGAGTTGCTCAGAGCTACTGATCAATAGTTGAAGAACTGGAAATCTTCTTAGGAAAGTTTGATACATATTTTAAAACACAGAGATCTGTACACTCTCCAAGCTCACAAGAAATGAAAGGAAATGTCAGATAGTGCTTTAGTTTTAGTTAGTACTTCAGTTTTAAACTAAAAACATTGTAAGGAAGAGTTTCTGATTTTCTTCTTCACTGGGTAACACAATTCACACTATCTGTGGGTAATTAGGTTCTTAATAAGTGGACTGTCAGTTGGATGGAGAGCTGAAATGCTGACAACATCAGTGAATTAAACAACTGAACAGATGTTTTGCAGAGCTGTTATCCTACCCATTGGTTTTACTGGCTCCTAGGTGTCTGCTCTTTGTGGAGTTTGAGAACAAAATGCTGTCCTAAAATTCCATATTGGGACTTCCTCCATTAACCACTTCCACATAACACAATCCAGTACCAGGTGTATGTAGCTTTTCATATAGGTGAATCTTGTGAGGAGCAGCTCAAGTAGACCTCATGATTGAACTTAGTATTGAAAAATTAGGCTTGTACTGGTCTCTTAGTATAAATGAAATTACTAAAGGGTAAACATGAAGGCTAAACTTCATGATTTCACTTGGGTGCCTTTTAACAGTCAAGGTATATGTTGTAATACAGAGCTACATGAAACCTTTTATATGCAGCAGTAGCAGAAATGTTTGTATCACCTATTTTTCTTGGGTTTGTCTTCTGGTGATGGAAATATTACAAAGAGCACTTGGTGAGTTTTGAATATAATTCAGTGACCAGAAGACCTGAGAAAGATCTTCTTTTTTTCCTCAATCATCTCTATTCTTTGGTGTTTCATGTTAAGGAAGGTTATTGTTATTTTTTTGTCTTGAGCTTTTAGTATCTAAAAAAGTGTGACAGGGAGCTGCAGGGCCACCTAAGCAAATCTGGGCATCTATAGAACATCATCAGTGAGATGTAATGATGCAGCAGGGATTTCCAGGAGAAGACTTCTGGAAAATGAAACAGTGAACTACCTTTTTGTGTGTAAAGTCTCTAAGAAGTCTTATGAGGACTGTAAGACATTTGTCACTTGTGTCCATTTATTTCAACATCTCCTTATTTATATCCCATTGGAATTTTGGTTGATTGTTCTTTTTGTTGGAAGTGTGACCATTTTCCTCTAATTAAAATAAGTAGGAACAAAGGACATACTACTCTACATTGTTTTTAATTCTACCCCACTGAGCTAAATGAGGAAACTTGAACTGAATCAGAGAGACTAGGATTTTGTCACTTTAATGAAATATACTTGAGATACATAAAATAAGCAAACAGCTTGTAACAATCACAAGAGGTGTAAAATATAGTGTTAGGCTATTTTTCATAGAAACTAGTTTAAAATAAAGAGCTTGAGAGAGAGGGGAAAATTCTTACCAGAGTTTTTTCATTAAGACAGTAGGATTGAGCATCCCAGTGCTATGATTTTCAAACCCATCAATAAAAAGTGCTAAATTTGAGCCTGTTAAAATGGCATGTTTCTGTAATTCACTCTGGCTATAAAATGGGAAAGACATTTTCATCAAAGCATTCCTACAGTTAGGTGAAATAATAGCCTATGAGTTCTGGCAATTGGTTAGTGACACTTAATCTGGTGTCTAATTAATTTTAATACTTATTTTGTTGTGTATTAAATGGGAAAAATAAGTGCCATTACTTGTCCATCCATTTAGTTTGCATGAGTGGAATTGCAGCTCAAAGCAGTGGAGTTTTCACTGTGTAATTCAAAGAAACAAAGGCATATCACATATTAAAATGCAGAAGAAAGACACAGAAAGCTATGTTGTAATTAATATGAATACAAACTGGGAGAGCTCCTTGTGAGCAGCCCTGCAGAGAAGACTTGGGGGTTCTGGTGGACCAAAAGCTGCCCATGAGCCAGTAATGTATGCTTGCAGCCCAGAAAGCCAACTGTGGCCTGGGCTGCATCAGAAGATGTGTGATGAGTAGGCCCAGGGAGGTGATTCTGCCCCTTTACTCTGCTCTTGGAAACCCTACCTGGAGTACTGTGTCCAGCTCTGGGGTGCTCAGCACAAGAAGGATGTGGACTTTTTAGAGTGGGTCCAGAGGATGGCTGTGAAGATGACTAAAGAGGGCTAGAACACCTCCCTTGAGAAGATAGGCTGAGGGAGTTAGGGTTGTTCAGCCTGGAGAACAGAAGGCTCTGGGGACACCTTATTGTGCCTTTCCAGTACTTAAAGGAGGCTTATAAAAAAGAGGGAAAGAGACTTTTTACATGGGCAGATAGTGATAGGACAAGGAGGAATGATTTTCAACTGGAAGAGAGGAGACTTAGATTAGCTGTTAAGAAGAAATACTTTACTCAGAGAGTAGTGAGGCACTGGAATAGGTTACCTGGAGAAGTTGTGGGTGCTCCATCCCTGTCAGTGTTCAAGGTCAGGTTGGATGAGGCTTTGAACAACCTGATTTAGTTGAATGTGTTTCTGCTCAGGGCAGAGGGTTTGGAACTAGATGATGTTTAAGGTCCCTTCCAACCCAAACCATTCCATGAGTGTGATTCTTTTACTGAAAAGCTTCTACTAACTGATTTGTTAGGATTCAGTGTGTGAGAAACTAGCCCTTGGAGTTGTTCAGATAGTAAACTATTCCCTGTGTACTGGAAAAACTCATAATCAAGAATTCTTTTATAAACATAGTGCTTGCCCTTCTTCACACAAGTTGACAGGATTGCCAAGGAAGTGTTTTCTAGCCTAGCAGTTGACTTGTTGCCATTACCTATCTTTGTAGATATGTTCCTCACTCTGCACTCTATTCCTTTTGCTCAAATATAGATTTTTGGCATATATTGTTGTTGTAATAAGATGTACCTCTAACATATTCCTTTATGAGGAGGGATGAGAGCAGCATTGTGTCTTGGGGCAGCAAACAAGCTCTTCTAAGGAAGCTGTTCCTTAGAGCACACAAGGTATACTTAACTTAGCTGCTATAGCTTCTGTCTTGCATGATCCTGTGCTGGATGGACTTGTTGCATAAGATATAAAGCAGCCTGCTGGACTCAGAAAAAGATGCACCATGGAATGATGCAGTTCTGGAGATATGGATATCACAGTAGGGTTGATGGAGGTCAACTAAATAAGTCTGGTACAGTGTCTGAGACTCAGCAGGGGTGTGTTTCTTGCTGTAAATTACTGTGTATTTAACAATTGGCTTCTTTCACCTGAGGTATGTAGGAAGGAGAAATTAATTGACAGACACAGACAAAAAAGAACAAGGAAGAAAGCAGAAAAGAAGGGAAGTGGAAAAAAGAGCAAATAACAAAAGAGCAAGATTGAAGAAAGGAAAAAAAATGAAGGCAGAAAAAGGATGAGATCTAGTAAATTACATTTCTCAAGATGATGCTACATTCAGTGTTAGAGATGTAAATATATAATGAATAGAATAGTAAGACACGATGGTGTTTCTTTTTTGAAGCATTCCCATCTTTTGATTCTGGAAAATGACATGATTAAATCTTGTCTTCCTAAGGTGCATTTTAAATGGTTTGTCTTCATTGTACAATGCTTTGGATAAATGATGTTAAACAGTTGTTACAGAAGATACAATGTATGCAGTTTAAACATATATGAAAGGAAAGGCAGCTCTGGAGTACAGTTTGCTTATGAAGATAGAAACTGCATTTTGAATTATTTGCAAGTTAGCTGAGCTGCTGTTACCTTTTGCAAACAGACTGATGGGGACTTCCTTAAAAATAGTGGATAATTAAGTGGTTTTTATCAAGTGGCTACTTAGCTACTATACTTACACAGATTTTCCTTTCTGATATGTTTTTGCTCTGTCAATGTCAGCAAACTAATGAGGCAAAGACCTGTTGTCTAGCCATGAGAGCAGCCAGAGTGCTTTGGCTTTGTGTAAGTATCTTCAAGATGGTCACATCCAAATTGTCTGGTTGGAAGGAGCTTCTGGACTGAACTAGCTAAATCCTTGAGAGAGTGCTAGCTGTCCTCAGCCACAAATGCTCTTGGCAACCTTCTGGTAGTGTGAAGGAGATATAGTGGAGTTCCACAGGCTGAGCCCATGCTGGCACTGGGCACTAGATCTGTGACTTGCTAAAATGTCTTTACATCTCAGTCTAAGGAATTTTATTACAATGATCCTAATATACCTGGATTTGTAATAGAAGCTATTAAAAGTTGTCTTTGGAGGCCATTGTCTGCTGTAGCTACACTAAAAGAAATCTGATGTCCGTTTGCTATCACAGTAATAACTTTGTTATTATGGAAACTGGAATTTGGGATATTATGTTTGGATACAGAAAATGTGGAACATACTGACACACCATACTCCCAAATGGATTACTAGAAATTGACCAAACAAACACAAACTTGCACATAAATCTCTGACTGGTAGTTCCTTAATGTCACAATTATTGGCCTGGGAATAATAGCCTGGTACAAAAATGGCTAGCAGATATTAAGAATAAACATTCAGAGGCCTAACAGATTTCTTCTTGGGAAGTAATGGCTTGGCTATTAATACAGTTTATAGTCTTTAGAGCAGTAGAATCACTTTGCATTAACTCAGTGCCAAAGTGCTTTCCCCAAATCCTTCTTATGACCCCTACAAAGTACTTTCTTTGCTCTTTGCCAGGAAGAAATTCCTTCCTAAATTACTTTGCAGACGCCTATTCTGAATTTATTGCCATTCTTCTTACAATTCAGTTTTATTCTCATAGGACATGGCCTCATTAGCTGGTGCCTGTGGTGGAATATCTGCAAGGTCCTACATATGTTGCTGGGACATAGTTCAAAGGCTGGTTTGTGTTAGAAAGTCACAAGTCACTGTTTTCCAGTCTGAGCTTGCAAACAATACACATACCAATGAAATTAGACTCAGAAGTTAAGGACAAGCAATGTTGTGTTTTGCAGAACTCCAGTTTTTAGTTTTTGTTTCTTCTGTTGGCAGTAGAGTTGAAACACTGATAGAAAATAGGTTATAGCTGAGACTGTGGTTCTTCTTTTTGTCTAGTTCTTAATGCTGGGAACTTTTTCATTCTGTTAGATTGATTTATTTATTTCTGTGGAATTTGGTGATTATGACTAGATAGCATTGTATACACTATATAATTCCTGTAAAAAAGGTAAGATTATCACAGAATCAGATGATGAGAGGCTGGGCCCAGATGAAGTAGTATAGCTTTCTTTTAATGTTTTCTGCATAATTTTGCCTTAGCATTCCTGTGCTGCCTTGATAACATATAATTGCATTGTTATTTTGGTTTGTGACGTGACCTCATGACATGTGAAGTTCATTGTTTTTCTTACTTTCTCAAAAGAATTTGGAGAACACATAATCTTCACTTTTACAACCATTTTTGCCTGTGTGCATGTTACTAAGTATTTACTCTGTGGTAGGGAAGGCAAAGTCCAAAGAGAGAACCTGCAGAAGAAAATGGTCTGTGTGATCCTTAGTTTCTGCAGTTTTCCCTGCCAGAGTTTAGATCTAGTCTCAGGAAAAACTCTTTCTTGTACAGAATAGTCTAATAGTTAATAGACACAGTTTCATTTTGAGTATGTCATCCATGGTTTTCAGGTTTGAGCTTAGGAGGTCATTTTCAGTCTAGAATATTGAGTGCTTTGGAAATAGGCCCAACACATTGCTTAAAACTCCTTGAAAAGTCAATATCAGCATCACCTTTAGGTTAAATATGCTTTTGTTAAACCTTGTGGATAGAGAGATAGGCTTTAGAATTCAGTTTCAAGCTTTCTTTCCTAATCTAGCTATTCTTACTTTACAGTTGAAGGAACATCTACTGAGAAAAATGGGGAGGAAAAAGAGAAAAGAAAAGAAGGAGGGTCCGCTACAGCAAGCTATGAATTCAGATAAGAGGAGAGAGAAGAGAGGCAGGTTAAACCAGTCTGGAACAGAGATGGGCCTTGGGGAGGGGACTAATGTTAGGGAAACTTAGACTGGAAGAGTTTTGCTGATGAGTCACTTGCTCTGGAATTAGTTGAGGATGTTGCCCTTCAACAGTGAGACTGTGTCTGGGAATACCCATATTCCCAAAAGAATCACAGAATGTTAGGGGTTGGAAGGGCCCTAGAAGATCATCTAGTGCAACCCCCCTGCCAGAGCAGGAGCACCTAGAGCAGCTCACACAGCAATGTGTCCAGGCAGCTCTGCAAT
>VWZO01015228.1:209513-234564 GCA_013396975.1 Bucco capensis
CCCTGGGGCACACCACTAGTCACAGGCTGTGTGGCTGAAACTCAGCAAGACTTGGGACTTCTAACGATAGACATGTTGCTTTTGAACTCTTTGCAAATACTCAACTTCAGAGCTTCTCTACCAAACAACTACATTGCACAGAAAGCTTCGTATGTGTGCTTGTACTGCTTCTTGTCTCTCTTTTGACCATACTTCTGCCTTTCAGGCTGTGATGTACTTGGTGTTGTGTTCTGGATGTATGTTCTTGCCAAGCTCCAGGCCATAGTATGGAAGGCAGACAGAAGAGGAAGGGGTGTTTGCAGGGGTTCTTGAGATGAGCACTGAGTTTAGGTTGTCAAGGTTTTTCTTCAAGGTCTTGAGGCAGTTTGTTTAAAGTAGCTGAGGGTCTTGATCACATGGACCTTGAAGTTAAGATGCTGGGTAGGTTTCAACAATTCCTGTGCCTGAAATCCAGTCTTCTTAGGAAATTATCTTCTCAGATGGAAACATCAATGAAATGAATGAGACAGAAAATGTCTACAGAGCCTACTTGATACATTTCTTACTGGTTTAGATGAAGTGAGATTTTCCTGGGAAAAAAAAGAGTTTGAGATTTGATCAGAACAATAGGAATGATTTAAAAAGCATTTAAAATCACTTTCACATACATGTAAAACCATGTGGCTGTGACTAAACAAGCTCCTTGTGTGCAAAGGCTAGAGGATAACTGTTGCTGGGTAGAACTTGATTTACACAGCTTTTTCAGAAGAACTATTAGTCAGAATGATCAAACTGTAAAAACAGAAAATCTGAGCCACAGCAGAGATCTGAAAAACAGCCAGAGGAATCCTCCTGGTTTTCTTCAGAACCCACAAGATGATATGACTTCATGTCATGGCTTTGGGAGAAGGATAAAATCGAAGCTGATGAATGGCTTGTGTTGATAATCTTAGATTTGGCTTGTGTTGATAATCTTCAGGATATTTTATTGTCAAACTTCTTTTATTGCTTCCTCTGAGTATGGGTTTTGTTTGTTTTTACTGAGGCAGACTCTGGTATTTATAGTGCAGCAAGTCTCTCCATTATGTCAGGGTAGTTCATGAAGAAAAAAGCATGGTTATGGAGCCAAGCTAGTATTGCATTATTTGAATGATATCTGAATCTACCATGGTTCCTTTGGCTGATCTGACAGGATTTTCTGTTTTTCTCAAGCAAGCCTGTCTTTTCCATCTATCTGCTTATCTATTAAATTCTGTGAGGAGTTTATGAAACTGTTTCCCCTCTTTTTGTAAAAAAAAACAACAACCACAAACCAAAAACCAAAATCAAGTAGTGGATTTGCATCATATGGAAGCTGTAGGCCCTAGGGTTTTTTTCTGTGCTTCAAATAAAAGCAGTAGAAGCACCTGAATATTGTAGCCCAACTTCATGATGTGAACCCAGGCCAAATACAGACAAGATACCAGAGTGTAGTACAAAATGTAAGAATTTCATGGACATGCTATGTAGAAGGTTTGATAACAGCTGACTCCATTCCTCTCTGAAACAGTCCTTTAAATCCTTCAGGTTTTTTGTGTCCTTTCCATGCCCTCTCTTCTCTTGATATCTTAGCAGATCCATCCTCTCTTCCTTTGCTTCCCTTCTCCCTTTTTCTTTTTTCCCCACATCAGAGCAGCAAACACTTTGGGAAGCAAATGGTATTTAGATTTGCTTGTGTCTGGGATGCACACAGCCAGGAACTCCATGCTGGACCACTGAATGACTCCTGAAAAGTTCATTTTTAGAGTTGTATAAATTACACAGGTCAACAAAGACTTAATTTGGATTTTCTGCTATCACTACTCACATTTTACATCACTATAAATGCTTGATTCTAATGGAAGTTTTAATATATGTCATAAAACTAGTGGAGGGTTAGATATTACAGACTGAGAATTGGATGATGCAAGTCACAAATTGGCTTTTCCTGCTGTGATCTCAAGAGCACTGTAAAAAGATTAAATTATTCTTGTTTCCTTTCTGTTGCTCTGGTAGTGTGATGAGATCCTGGCTATGTGAAGTCAAAGGCAGAATTCCTGTGTTATTTCAACAAGGTTAGGATTTCATTCAGTGTTTTAGCTAGTCATGGACCTAGTGCTAGTTCTTACATGGCCCAGAAATGTCAAAAGATATTTTCTGTGAATCATACCTTTATTACCCAAGCAAGCCAGAACAGCTCTCAGGAGCTAGAAGGGGTTTTAGTTCAAAACCATTGACAATCAGTTTCAGCTACTAAGCTCCCGTCCTAGAACCCCTGAAGCCAACCAGAATGTGCTTTCTGCAAAGAAGACTTTCTAGTTTATCCAAGCCATGTTGTTGTTTTAATGTCCCTAAACATATGCTTTTATCAGCTAGATTTTAAAATGTCTGTCTTCTAAATTTCTAAATGATAGATCTAATATGCATGAGTAGAATGAACTTTGGAAGCAGGAGATATTTTTTCCTATCTAATTTCTTTCATTGTAATAGAATATTATGAAAGCATATGGTAGGTTAATTAAGTTAATCAAGATATGGAGTAGATGTTCTGTTTTCTTATTAGTGATTCAAACCCTTAATGAAAATATAATGGGAAGATGTCTCTTCCACTCCAAAAGAAACACTTTTTACAGAACTTTTAGAAATGCCTTAACAGTGCTTACATTTTTAAATTGAGATGCTCCTAGCAGAGAAAGCAGAAGATTTTTACAGAGAGGACATCAAGCAGCCTTAATATGGAGACTTCAGGTTTTTCCTAATGATTTAAAAATGTACATTTGAGGTCTACTTTTATGTAGGTTTCCTGATATAATACACATAATTAAAATGTTTTGGTAACTGTATAGTCTAGTCCTTCATTTATGTGTTAGTGAATTCTAAGGCTTTGCATCAGAGATACTTAGATTTTGAGACAATGTATTAAGTCAAAAGTTAATGTCAAATCATTACAAAATAGTAAGTGGCATGCAGTGGACCTTCAATAAAGATCTTCCCCTAACATTTCATATTCAGCTTGGTCATATGTGTTTATAAGGAATTGGCCTCTCTCAGTCACACAGAGCCACATTAACTACTTTGGGATGAATGTGGAGAAGGAGAAGCACTGGCTCTCAAAATGAAAGGACAGACATAAGGACTAATTTTATCTTGCAGTTTCTTTAGGATGTGCTTTCCTCAGACAAATGGCAAACCTTGATACCAGTGTGTGAAACACAGGGCTATTAATTTTCATGAGAGCCCTTCAACTAATACCTAGCTGTTCAAAACAAAATTGGTTGTGTCTGTACATTGCAATGCCAGAGATTTTGTTACCTGCCTTGCCACCATCATCCCATCTGGCACCTCTGCAAAAAGAAATACAAAAGTGATGTTGCACCCAAAGCAGTAGGAGCCACTTCTCTGCTTTCAGGGCCCAAGCTAGCACCATTGCATAGTGCTTTGTTTGGATGTTGTTAGCTGTAGCTCAGAGTTAAGTTTACTCCTCTTCCTTGCATGGTGTGAGTGTGCCCAATGGCTGCACTTGTAGCTTATAATGAAAATGGAAAAGACTCTTTCTGGTCTGCACAAAAGGTCCTGCATCTCTCCTTAAAGACTGGACAACTAAGGGTATCCAGTGATTTAGTAAAAATATGATTTATATTGTGAAGTCAAATATTTTGTTATATATCTTCACTTGATCTGTAAAGCTTCTGGTTTTATCTGAAAGTAATAGTTTAGTCACTAATTTTTATTTGAGATCACATTCACTGAACATTAGTATCTTTGTGCTAAGCAATATAATGTCTATAAGCAACATTCATTCACTCACTCATTTGTCCCAAAAACCTGAAGAGTTTCACTCAGGGCAGCACTAGATAGGTTTGTTTTTTTTTTTTTGGTCAAGATATCTCAACATTAATACCTTTGTGTAAGTATGAAATGTAATCTCTTTTTACTCCTTTTTTTTCATATTGTCTGCTTTATACTGCACACACATAGTGGACTTAGTTGCTTTGGATGAGACTTTTATTGTCACTCTGAAACAGAAGGTGTTTCTGAAGAAAGATATTTTTTTTAGTGTGTCCAAAGAAGGGAGATGAAGCTGGTAAAGGGCTTAGAGCATAAGTTTGCTGAGGGAAGTAGGATTATTTAGCCTGGAGAAGAAGAGGCCAGGAGAGACCTTCTTGCTCTCTACAATTCCCTGAAAGGAGTTTGGAGCGAGGCAGGTGTTGGTCTCTTCTCTCCACTGACTAGCAATAGGACAAGAGGAAACGACCTCAAATTGCATGAGGGAAGGTTGAGGTTGGATATTAGGAACAATTTCTTCCCTGAAAGAGGAGTTAGGCATTGGCACAGACTGCCCAGAGAAGTAGTTGGTTCACCATCCCTGGAGGTGTTCAAACAGTGTGTAGATGTGGCACTTGGTGCCATGGTTTAGTGGCATGGAAGTGTTGGGTTGACTGTTGGAGTTGATGACCTTAGAGCCCTTTTCCAACCTTAATGATTCTGTGAAGATGAGAGAAGGCAAGGTGTTCACTAGAAATGTCAGACTGTCACTCTAGTAGCATTTTAGAGTGACTTTGATTAAAAACTAGCATGAGTTCCCTGGTTCCTCTATAGAAGTGAGAAACTAACCAGTCCTATTTCCAGTATCCAAACACGTATGCTAACAAGTAGTCTAGGGAAAGGAGACAAGACTTTGTTTCTAGAGAAGGCTGGGAGCAAGCCAAAATAAGGCTTTTAGTGTACAGAAGTGTACAGTCAGCTTACTGACCATGAAAATATACTGCTGAATGCACCTTTAGTATAAGGAAGAACTTCTCAGGATACTTGCTGTGCTGTAATAGCAAGTGAAAATCTAGGGGAACTTCAGTAATATTGCATTTGATGGAGCCATGTACTTAGATATGCCTACAGGAGGGAAAGGTCTTGTTCTCTGCAGTCACCAGAGTTAGGTGAGGTAAGGTCTTCATTGTCTTTCTGTTGAACTTACTAGGAAAGTAAGTGTAAAAAAAAAATGAGGAAGAGTAATGCCTTTAATGTGTAAGAAACAAATACTTCTCTTTGAGATGTGGTCTACTCTGTTTTGGTTTTGTAGCATGTGGTCCTGGTTGGTGAAGGAGCTTGTAGGTGCTGGTGTTACTGTATATGAACTTCTGCTAATAACTGAAGAGCTGAACTATTTTCCTAAGTTAAAAAGGGAATAAGAAACTGCAAATGAAATGAAAATAAAGTAGTTTTTCAGCTTTTTGGCCACATGTCTCTTGTTAATCCATTCTGACTGGTCAAAGTGTCAGCCTTGCAACTAAACTAAAGTACAAGCTTAGAAAAATCATACAGCTCATGTGTTTTGTTGATAAGCAAAACCATATGAAATGACACAATGATTAGATCTGCTAGTTTCTGTGGAGTGGCAGAATTTTTCCCTACCTGCCAAATAGCAAAATGAAAAGCTGTAGTCCTCTGGCCTCAGCTCTGCAAATCCTTGCCAGCTCTAGGAGCTGTTAAGTTGCATGAAAAATCACACTGATTTTTAATGGAGGGAATTCCAAGATTTAGGTGCACGAAGAGCACTTGCCTTCTGAACAGATTGTGCATCCAACTTGTAAAATGTCATTTTGCATACAAGGTGCAATAGTTCTGAAGAATTTACTGTGAAAGTTTTGTGACCTTAAAATGAAATAGGAAGTTAATGCTGGTAAACAATATTTATGGATCATTCTCTCTCTCTAGAAGTTGATGCTAAATTTGTAAATATAAAGCATACTTCTGCCACTATAGAAATAATTTAAGTTCCCATAATTCCTGTGGGTACATTAGAATGAGTCTTTTACTTTTTAGGGTTATGAAAAGATCAGGGTTTTAAAGTGTCACACTAATTATCATCATATTGTTTAATAGACAATTTAGTGCTGAAGCATGAATGTTTTAAGAATGAGCAACACAATCAGATCTCTTAAGATTTGAGATGGACAACCTCCTAAACAGAAAAATAATAAACCATAGTAGCAATTATTTTGAAAAGGCAGCAAGGAGTACATCAGGAATTACTGAGAAGAAAAGAAATTATTCTGAATCACGTAGTAACAGTCTGAGCCCATTAAACTCAGAGCTGCCTCCTGTTGCTTGAACTTAAGATTGAACCTTCTGTCTTGTTATGTGCTTTCAGAGCAGGTATGTGGGCATTCAGATATCTAACTGATAAGACTAATGACTTGAAAATTATGCAGAGCACAGGCAAGGGTAGATTAAGGTTAAACAGAAAACCTGAAGCAAGTTAACCCTAGATTTGCTGGCCTCCATACCTTTTTCTCCTCAACTAAAGAGTAATGTATATAACAGTCCTAGAACTAGATGGCTAAACAAAGTGTGGACTTACCTTCATCTTGATATAGTTATTTAAATAAATAAATATATTTAATATATATGAATATAAGTTATATATAATTATACATTAAAATATATTTATGTTATATTATTTATAAAGATAATATAAATATTGATTATTTATTAAAGTGCATACCTTTACTCACTGCTGTCTTTCTGGAGGGGTGGATAAGATTGCTTTTGTGTTCTATACCAAAATCCTCAGCAGCCTTCCAGGAGCAGTGAGCTAAGCCTTTTCAGCCTGGATTAAAGTTTGGGTTTTGTTTTTAATGAGAGGGTGTAGTATGGGGCAGGTAAAGAAGATGTTGCTGTTACTTAACAAATGTTGATATGAAAGCCATCTATAAATGAACTTCAAGCAAACAGATAAGGGATGATATAAGCAGCTGTTGCCTCCAGCAGCTCCAGATTCTGGCAATACCTTCAGCAGCTGCTGGAGCCTTGCCCAGGGTACCATGAAACTTAGAGGCTGTTGTTTCTTCTTGTCTCATCAGTTAGTTAACTGGAGGTCTTTGGCATTATCTCTATCATAGAATCCTAGACTGGTTTGGGTTGGAAGGGACCTCTGGAGCTCATCTAGTCCAACCCCCCTGCAGTGGNCCTTTTCCCTTGATAGACAGTTTGTGTCTTGTGTGCTTTTATCACTTCCCTTGGCTTATTATCTCCTTTTGCACTGAAAAAGTCCTTGATTGGATAAAGTTTAATGAAGCAAACACTCTTACCTTCCAGTTCCCTCACACAAACAGGCTTTGGCATTGATAGGGGTGACAGCTTCAGCTCAGTATCCTGTGCTCAACCTATCCAAAGGTTGTGCAGGCATCTGGCTGGTTAGACAGTGCTTCTGGCCTCTGTTTAGTGAGAGGTTTAGCTGTGGTGATTTAAGATGTTACTCCTGCAACCGTCCATCCCTGTGCCTATCAAAGGCTTCTTCATTGCTAAGCAGCAGGTGTGAACACAACTCCTCAGTTGCTATAGCTCATATTTTAGCCTTGTTATCATGAGTCATTAATGAAGATGAACAAAGGGGTTGTAAAAACTTGCAGTAGCTTTGGTTCCACAAAGGCACTGCAAGACTGAACTGAGAAATTCTGGGCTTTGCTGCAGCAGGGCAAAGCATTGAGCTTGGTTCATCAGGACACTTGCCAAGGTAGCAGCACCTAACCCTGCTAAGCTGAAGCTGGCCCAGTTTAATTGCTAACAGCTCCAGTCACATTGTGAACATACCCTATCTATGTATTTCTTAACATTCATTAGATTTTTATCTTGCTAAATCTTGGGGTTTTTTTTTACTGTCTTTGTTCCCTTTCCTAGATCTCCACTTGCCCATCGTGCACAGATCAGTGTGGGAAACTAATATTAAAGTAGGTCAGAGAGCTGGTTGGTGCCAACTCCTAGCATTTTTGGCATAACAGATCTCTATCTCACATCTTATAATCCTTGCAATAAAGTTGATATCCTGAACAGTTCATCACCTAAATAGGGAAAAAAAAAAATGTGGAAGGCTGAATAAAGTGAATGAAGAAAGTTTGTAGTGCAGATAGGATGGAGAAGAATTGGAGGCACCCAGACCCAAGTCCAGAGAGTTTTGGGGAAGGGGAGATGTGTAGAGTCCCAACTCTCCTGCAGAGGGAGAGCGAGAAAGCCAGACAGATTCTGCCTGAGGAAGGAGGGAGACAGTGGCAGGTCCTGATAAAGTGGCACATGGGCAAGTTTAGAACTGGGAATGGAGTGAGGAGAAGCCACCTTCTATGGCAGTACCAAAGGAAACATTAGAAGTGTACTAGCTATATGACCTGCTTGTAAGCCTCCTCAAGGATTTTATGATCTACATCATACTGTGTGTTAGAAAATGCATTTTTCTGAAGAAATGTAAAGGCTCAGCTCTTGTATCCGTACCAACAGGAAAGAAAATCTTACTCAAATGAACAGCCTCAGTCAGTTCCACTTGAACTGTTTATAATAGAAGTAAGATGCTACTTGGCATCTGTAAGGGCTCCAGAACAATTTCTCTGAGCTACTATAATACTCCAACACTGAACAGACTGTAGATCACAGCAGGATTTCTCCTGTGGCATGGTGATATCCCAGATGAGTCACAGCAACAGCCTCTAGCCCCAGCAAGCAAAGTACAGCTTGTGGCAAGAGTATGGCTGAATTTCAGCTCTAAGTTGATGCCATGTCTGGTTTAATTTCTTTATTATGGGGGGAAGCTTTTTTTAGCCCCTCTTCCTTTGTTGGGTTAGGATTCTTTTCCTCTATCTCAGCAGATATCTCGAGGGGATGTATGTGGCCTGTGATGCAGCTGTGGATTTTTATGGTGACAAGGAGGCAGATGTTCTGTATTTGAATACTTTGGTATACAGCATTCAGGGACTCTTTACTTGGTTGCATAAATGTTTTTTCCATTTGGAAAATGGAGTGGAATTTTGAATTCTGAGACTACTAAAAAAGATAAGTCAGTTATGATGGCTTATTCAATTCATCTGTTTGGTCACTTATTCATGACTTAATGTAAGCATTTGTGCAGAAGCAACTATATATATATATTTTTCAAAAATCCCATGGACACCAGGAAAATTAATATTTTTAGAGACATTCTATCTCATTTTTTTCCTAGTTTTTGGGGCTGATCCCAGGCTAACATATGGATGCTTTCTTTCTCTAAGTGAAATCTGCATACTAGGCTTTTTGTTTCTTCTGATTTTTTTCATTTCTCCTGATCAGGTATAGTTATTCTTACATTGCAGAGATCTTACTTAATTTGTCACAGCACTCCCCACATTGACATGTGTATGAAACACTTCTGACTGTGGAGAAAAAATTATTTATTAACTCTACAGGAGATTGCTCTGGAAATTTTGTAGGGGTTTACAAATACAAGAAGTTTGATAATCACTCACCTAGAATATGAATATTTTGCTAGCTGAATTACAGCTGCTAAAGCTTGCCCTCTGCTTTGCTTTTAGTCTTTCCTAGGCATTTTGGCTCTGTAAAGTGGAATTTGGTATTTGCCTTTTGGCTGGCAGCATCATGCAGTTATCTTGAAGTCTTTTCCTGGTAAACAAACACATTTTATTTTCTATTGCTGATTTTGTGGCTGGGTGTTAACTAGTGCAAATATTTCTAAAGTGCTTCTAGTTTAAGTTTGTATTAGCTATGTAGTAAAGAGTATTAAAGGAGAAAATCAGTAAGTTTCAAATGCTAGATTTCTGAGTGTACCTGAAAATATTGTTGCCATGTAAAGATGAAACTCTTACAAATCTCAGTCTAAATGAGCACTTAAGAAAAATGACCAGGGAAGAGAAACTCCCTGTACAAAAAATAATGGCAAATATACAAAATTAAGAAGTAAACCATGTCATTTTTCTAGTTGCTCTCAGTTATTACTGCAACAAGTAAAACAAGTAGTAAAAAATATTTAAAGTTGGGTTTTCTTTTAATGACATAACTTCATTAATTTGCTCTGAATTGGAAGGTTCCTGTATGGGGCAGAAGATGTGGGGTAACCAACTTCCTCTCCTGATATCTCAAGCTAAAAGTTTATTTCATAGCATTTAGAGCCAGAGTGCTCCATCCTTTGCAGTATTGATTCCTGGCAACTTACAGACTGATCTTACACCAAAGACAGCAGTTTTACCAGTGTATTCAGTTGGAGGTTATATAGGGGCCTTACTATCTCAATTCTAAGTGATATTTTATATCTAAATATTTATCCAGTGCCAACTGTGTGCAGTTTCACACATAACATTTTATGAAATGGAAGTAAATTTAAATGAAGTTAGACAAAAAGCTGACTATTGGAACAAGTGTCAAAGTTGGATAATGGGATGGCATGGAAGTTAGGAGATACAGCTGGAGGGGGTAGAGAGGTCTACTGCCAGTGCCAAAGGGTGGTATTTGTGATCATGTGTGGTGTGGGGTGAGCTGAAAGACTGCAGTTGTGGGATCATGAATTTAACCATGGCCTTTCACCTGTGTTGAGAAATGGCATCTGTTGCCACCATCTGTTCTACTTCTCTGCTTATCTTCCCACGTACAGTACCAGGCTGGGAGCCCAAAAAAGGGAACAAAGGGGACACTTGAATGAAAGTTTGATGAAGGCTGCTCTGAAGTCCCCTGGCAGCAGTCAGAGCTTCTGTGCATCATAGAATCATAGAATGTTAGGAGTTGGAAGGGACCTAGAAAGCTCATCTAGTGCAACCCCCCTGCCAGAGCAGGAGCACCTAGACCAGCTCACACAGCAATGTGTCCAGGCAGCTCTGCAATGGCTCCAGNCCAAAAGGTGTTCAGTATCCTGCAAGGAACTTTTCCTGACTGAGCTTCTGTTTAGGATAAGTAGTCGTCTGACAAAAATCTGTGGTGAAAATAAAGTTCAGAACGTCAATCACCTTTCCATTGGGTGGAAATTCCTGCTTGGAAGTAGCTCTGCAGCTACTGTTTAAAATCAATTCTTCATAAAACTCAGCAAACAGGAACCTGTAACAAGTTTGGCAACCAAGAGTAGCTTTCAGGGAGAGAACAACAAGAGTCATTAAGGGACAACAACTGGTAATTGCCATAAAGATCTTCAGCTCTTCTAATAAATCTGCTGCATTTGAGCAGCAACTTTTCAGCTCTTGGCAAGCTTGTAAGATGTTCCCTATCAAAGACTAGAACTTGGAAAACCTCAGTGGGGGAAGCCTGGCTGCAGTCTGTGACAGCTGGCAATGTATGAATCTGAACATGGTGTGTGTTTTGTAGAAGAAAGTTTCTTAGGAGCAATATGATTTGTGGAGATAGTTGGTTTTATTTTTTTTTAATGAGATGAATGTCAGTTCTATGAGAAATGTTTTTCTTTTGACAGAAGTTATGTGATTTAGAGTATGACTCATTCTGTACATGTAATATTTTGGTTAAAAAAAAAAAAGTCACTGTTATGTGTGAAACATCTCACTCCCAACTCAGTGTTGACAACAATATGAAAGAAGAGCTGCTGTGGAGTTTCTTGATATCATCTTTTTTTATTGCATCATTGTCAAAACTTTGAAACAGGATAAAGCTAAAATTGACTATATTACTACATGTATACCAAAAGAGCATTTTTGCTAATTAAATCTGTTTACCAAAAATGCAGTATAGATTAAAAAAACCCACAAACCCTGTATGGGCATCCATACTATATTCAGCAGGTGGCTTTGGCTTCAAATAATAACAAATAAAAATGAAAGGCAAAGCTGCCAAAAGAATTCTTGAGTGTTTTGAAAGGGAAACCTCTTTTTTTCCTTTCAGAAGGATTTTTTTTTTAGTCAAAATGCACTTAAGAGCAACTATTTTTAAACCAGAAAAACCCTGTTGTTTGACCCAGAAGTAGTTTTGCTTTAAGATATTGTGCGTGAGAGGAATGTTTCAGAATATCCACAAGAGCAACTTGTAATTCCCAAGTGAAGGTCTATCCTTGTTTGAGGCAATGCGAATTTGACAGCTGATGTTAATAATCAGGATTTCATCAGTGTCATAGCCATCTTGATTCTTGTGGCTCAGCCCTCATACCTGATTTATTGTGTTTCAATAATGTCTCAGTATTCAGGATTCCATTCTGCAGATGTGGAATGGAAAAACACTTTGGCAACAAAGTGCTAAGTCTCTGAGTGCTGTTTAAAACAATTAGAAATGGAACTAAAATACCTAACTTTGTTCTGCATTGAGAGGAAGTGAAGGTCAAGCAATCTCATCACCAGGTACTTTTGACCACAGTGTAGTTACTTGGTATTCATAATCCTATTTCGTGTTAGAGGAGCAACTTAATATCCTTTAATGCTATTTTATGTTCCTGGCACATTCAAAACTTCCATAAAAGGCAATCATAATTTTACTTAAAAAAGTAGGACCAGGCTTCTAATTGTAGATTATTTTTTTTTCCTAATTCAATTTAAATAAATTATACTAATCATAATCCTAACAGACATTGCCAGATCAAATTTTACTTGCCTTCCTCATGCAAACCATGAATGTTAGAAAACTCTTCTGAGGCACAGCAGGTAATTTCAGAGATAAAGAGAGAGAAAAGTCATATCTATTACTCTGCCTTCTATTTGGAGATAATTAAGTTCAAAGGTTCTGAAGCAACATTGACTGTATTACAGGATGTCCTCCACACCAGAAAATGAAATCAATCAATTATTGTCATATTAAGTGAAAACCAATTAGTTGCAGACAAAACACTGAGCTTTCATTAGTCATGCCAAGCTACAAATGCAAAGATATATATATCTCTGCATAAATGTTCACAGATAAACATAATAATTAAATTCACTGTGGAAACAAAATCATTAAATTCACTTGTTATGCTACAGATACTCTAAGTATAGATATTTGGTTTGCAAGAGTACACAGGAGGTTATTTATCTGTATTTTGTCTATGATGATAGGAGAATTGTTAATCTGGTGGGTCTGGATTCAGGCAGTGACTCTAGAAAGCATCTGTGTTTATGCTTAGTACAAACAGTTCATCTAAATCTCACTGGCTGCAAATTTATCTTTCTTTTAGTAATGTTCCCAAGGAGTACAGTCCACAGTCTGATCTCACAATCTTGCAAGTGTCCATCAGGATGGTTCCAATGAGGGCACTTTTGTCCTGTGATGAGAACTGAAACAAAAGTTTTCCCTTTTACATTTTCAGAGGGTTTAATTAATTAGTGTCATAGAATCATCAGAATCTAGAATTAGTGTCATAGAGTCATCAGAATCATTAAGGTTAGAAGAAACCTCTAAGATCACCACGTTCCAACCATACCTATCACTACCATGCCACTAAACCATGGGCCTAAGTAGAGCATCTATCTAATTTCTGACCTAAGTAGAGCACCAGAAAACACTTAAAAATCACTTGTTAATTAAAAAATTGAATTAACTTAGATTTTTGCTGTCGATTTGAGGGAATGTGAAGTGGGAAGAGAGGGGGGAAAAAAAGAATAATCAAAACCTCAACAACCCAGAAGCAAGCAAAGGGGAGAAAAAGTAGAAAAAATGTAGCCTTTCAACTGGGATTTGCACAAATGTCTTTATCTGGATTAAAGTCATCTATCAGTAAAAAAGTAAACTGCAGATTCTTCTGATAATGCTAATAAGTCAAAAGACAGAGTGCTGAACCTGTAGAAGTCTGAAAGCCTGCAGTGTGTTTGACAGAACTACTCTTCATCCAGCAGCACTGACCTGGGTGAGCTCCTCAGCACCTCTCTGTGAATCTCTTACAGAAAAACTTCAGCAGGATTACAGCTCAGGAAGGAACTGCATGGTCAGGAAGGTGACAAGGACCTACCCCTGGTTTGTGGACCTATGAAACATCCACCACCTTGCAACACTGAGTTTTTGATCTTGCATTTGTTTGTCAGAGTTTTGGTTCAGTTTCCATGTTTCCTCACAGTGGCTCATGGCACCAAAGGCTACAGCTCACCTCTTGCTCCCTTTACTGTGATTTTAGAATGCTGGCAATGTCTCCTTCTTTCTTGATGGTTTTTTTCCCCGATCCGAAGAAAATTTCAGGCTNNNTACAGAATGTGTCCAAATCTTTAGGCATCAATTTCATAGAATTGCTTAGGTTGGAAGAGACCTCCAAGATCATCAAGTCCAACCATCAACCCAACTCTCCCCATGCCACTAAACCATGGCACCAAGTGTCACCTCTACGTGGTTTCTGAACCCCTCCAGGGATGGTGACTCCATCACTGCTCTGGGCAGCTTGTTCCAATGCCTAACCACTCTGGCAGGGAAGAAACTGTTCCTAATATCCAACCTGAACCTCCTCTTGTCCTATTGCTAGTCACTTGGGATAAGAGACTGACAGCAAGAGGAAAGCCTAGATTTAGAATCTGGGAAAGTAGGAGAGGGATGAGATAGCATGATACTTGAGTATTTGATTTGTATTGTATGAGTGTGCAAGTAGAGTTTAATACTTAAGGTCTGCACTGTGGAATAGGCTGCTTTTAAAATCTGTAATATATAATCACAGAATATTCATGGCTGGAAATGACCTCTCAGATCACAGAGTCCAACCAAAAAAAAAAACCAAACCCCAACCAAACAAAACCATAATGATGTTTCACAAATAATATTTTTACATTTGTAATAGGCTTAAAAATAGCTTGGTGTGCTTCATTGTGGCTACTTCACAAAAAGAAGCCCTCCTTTACTAGTATTGGGTAGAAAGCTTTTTTTCTTTTCTAATTTGTCTTAGGTGAATATTGTACAGATTGTGTTAGTAGGTATGATCTTAAAGAAGTAAGACACCCTCCCCCCCCCAAAATGTTTTACCCTGAGTTATTCTCTCTCACTGTATCTTGTTCTTTCTCCTCCTCTTTGTATTGGCTACCTCAGGTCTGATCTCTTGCTCCACTGGCCTCAGTCTGCAACTTGTGGAGCATATTGCTTCAACCCATCAATGCACAGAACATTTTAGTTTAGAGTATGTGAAATACACTTGTAATGCTGTCAAGGTCATCTGCAATATCTATCCAGACTCTTGCAGTTTAGCATGTGTTTGAATTGAATGTATTTATGGATCCAGCAAGTGCTCTGAGAATGTAGAAAGTGATGAAACTGTCCTGCTTCACACTCTGAAGGTACCATAACAAATTATTTCATTAGAGAGAAAAATAGCAATGGGTTGGTTCAGCAGCAGACATAGAGCTTAACTCAAAAATGTAGTTGTTTTTAGCTATCTCAGAATATGTGGCACAAACCCAAAGTACCAAATAATGAACATAATCCAGGGGGAAAGAAAGTGGAGCTGGAAGTGGAAACAGTATTTCCAGATGTAGGAGTAAAGCAATCCCATTGGATGGTGGGAACAAACACTTCACTTTAAAATAGGGGCTGTTGAAAGATTATAAATGGGGTTTTATTGCAAACTAATAAACCAGACATCTTGTCTAGTCTTGTATTTTTAGAACAATATCTAGTGCTATTTTTGCCATTGTTTTCTCCCGGGATATTAGTTTGGCTTGAAGAGCAACATTGAGGAAAGAGTATTTAAAAACCAAAGATTTTCACCCTATTGGTAAGAATTTATATTTATAGAAGTTACTCAATGTTAAAGTGCTCTTGTTGACAAAGGCTGGCTTTCTTTTTAATTTTCCATAGAGAAAGAACACAATTGAAGTTTACTAAGCAGTTTAATATTAAAGGTAAAATGTGAAGAAGGCTGTGCCTAAAGACCAGCTTCAATGTTTTAGCAAGGCAGACTGTATAGGGAAAAATAAACAAAGCCTTATATAGTTTGTTTATTGTGTTCATATGTTTATTTTCTGTTGGTGTAAGGAATCAACTTTGAATGTGTAGTATATTCAGTAATGTAACTCTTGTGTAATCATTTGTATGACAATAGAAAGAGACATGAGTTTGATTTTACTTACATTCTTGTTACTAATCTTGATGCTAAATCTGCAGGTTAAATGCTTGACTGACAGAGAGCTTTTGAAGAAAGCTGTGTGTCATGATAATATTGTATAAAAAACAAGATTTCTATGTCCATTTATGATAGATCATTCTTTTCCCCTCTCCTCTATAATTTTCTGCAGGAGAACTCTTCACAAGTTCACACGTGGACTGTGAACTAAAAGGAATCATGTTTCCTAAAAGCAAAATTGAAAGAATTGATGATTAGAAAGCATCTGAATTGAAAGGTTTTTTTTGTTTTATACAGACACACATCCAATACTTTGTTGCTATATAAAGCCTACTGTAATTTAAAGGAAGAATTACTCTATTTGGGTATCAGTTAATGTATTTTAAATCTGCTTTTTTGGGTACAACTCAAAACTCCAAGCAGACTGGACTGCTGAAATAGTGGAAAATGCAAAGCTTTTGTCCCAGAGTAATGGCAGACATCACCCTATAAACACTTTAGGGAAGTGAAGTGTATCCTGGGTGTTTGAGATGGTTTTCCTCCTTTTCCCATTAGCAAAGCCCATTAGACTGTAAAGCTCTACACTCTACAGACAGCAAGATGTGAATTCATCAGTTGAAAGCTTGTCAGAAAGTCTTAAAAACCCCAATTCTTTCCAAGTTTGATGCATGTGCAGAAGAAGGGAGAAATTAGGAAGGAGTATCTATCTAGTGGAGCAGTTTAATTACTTGGTGATTAGTAAATAGAAATTTGAAGAGAGTGATGTAGGGTCAGAGGAAAAAAAAAACCATGGCCCAGTTAACAGGTGGAAACTGGGAAGCTCTAATGCTGAAATGCTTAAAGATGAACCTTTCTGTAATTGTAGGTTCAGAGCCTAAGGATAAAAGTTCAAAACCTTCTAAGTAATTTGGGAACTAAATTTGCCATTTTGAATGAAGATTTCCAGGTAACTTCTAAAAGAGGTTCTGAATCACTGCTTAAAATTACACCCTAAGCTTTTGAATGCATTAGTTGTGTAAAGAGGAAATGGATATTAGACTTCTTAAACCTTTTAAAATTCTACTGGTGCTAATCTCCTGATGATGTCATTTTTATAGCTATATTCTAAACATGCTGGAACATTGTGGTATTGACTAAGAGTAGATTCTAGTATGTTGAGGTCTGGTTATGATTTTATAGGTAAGAAACATCAATCAGGACATAGCTCAGAAGAGTATCTCTTCTTTACCCCTTCCATGAGCCAGTAAATAAGTATTTGTCATTATCCCACAACTGACACAGGTCCTCAAGAGTTGGCAGTGAGTGGAGATAGATTGTTTACATTATCAATGAAATAAAGGTTGTTAAAAATGAAGGTTTTTATCCCTCAGCTGCAAGTGCTGCAATGCAGCCATGTGTCCTGTCTAAGGGAGAGGACAGGAATGAAGACAGTGATGAGTAAAGATGTGCTGCCTGTTGCAGCCTATACAGATCTAAATCTGTAAATCCCTCCCCAAACACATGTTGAAGTCCTGTCTGCCCTTCCTTTGCCTTGTTCTTGCTGCCCCTGTTCTTTTTAAAGCAGAAGGTTTCTGTGATTACTGTTTCCATGAAGTACAAGAAGGTGATGTGGGACACGATGTGGTTAATCTGTGCTGAAGCAGGGGGTGCAAAGCGTGGACAGTATTCATTCTGAAGGCATGGGAACAGAGAAATGCAGCCTGCACTGCACAAAATCAGAGCAGGATTGGATTAATCAGCACAGTGTGAGTTAGGAGAAGGCCAGGGCAAGCCCAATTCAATTGAATTTCAGCATGTCACAGCTCTCCAAGCCAGAGTGTCTGTAATTAAATTCAAAAATCAATGTTAATGCTCAGCTGGGTCACAGAGCTCAAATCAGAAGATAATCAGGAAGTGCTGGAAAATGGAAGGTTTCAGAGAAATGTTCTGTTGGCTGTGCTGCACTTCATCAGTGTTCTTCAGTGATGCTTTTTTAGAACAAGTACTACACGGTGTAATGCAATTAGGGCTCTATGACACTCACCAAGAATGGGTGGCACTATGCTTATTCATGAGTATAGCAGCAACTCGTGAGGAGAAGAGACTAGGGCAGGAGTACAGTGCTGCATCATGCATGGATTGTGAGTTTCCAAACTAGCATAAGATGACACATTGGCATCTTAACTTTTGGCCACCTCTCAGAGCTTGCAGGATGTGAGGGACATGAATGTCCCAGCAGTTCTGAAAGCAGTTTAAATGACACCATGATCCTGCTTTAGGAATTGTATCATACCTCAGGTGGAAAGAAAATCAGAATTTCCTTACATATCCTCTGTGAGCAGAATCACATGGGGTGATATTTATGGCACGAGGTGAGGATAATGTCATTAACACTAGCACTCTTCACTGACATTTCTGTAATGATTTTAGTGTAAGTGAGAATATTTCATCAAGAAAGTTCTGCATGTAGACTACCTACCTGCAAGGGAGTCTTTGCTTGGTAAGACCTATGAGCTGGAGAAGCAATAATTCCTTCCAGGCTAATTTAGGGATTATGTAGGAATCTGTTCCACTGGTCCCAAAGTAGACTGACTCATCTGGGTTTTTCTTGTTTCACAATGAGCCAAGGTTCTGCTCTGGCTCTATATAATGTGCAAAACACAAGCTTCCTATAAATGGATCATTTTTTTTTACAGATGTGGAGTTTTCAGGCTAGATTTGTGGATCTCTGTATGGCTTATGAACTGAAAAGTTAGGGGAAGAGTGCACAGCTGGGTTTCTGTTAGCAGATTTAACTCAGCTTAAATAAAGCAGACAAATAGCAAGCACTAAGGATCCTAATACCATGTCCCTGCTTTCAGCATGTCTGGCAGCAACCAGTGGAATGTTGTGCTCCTGTTATGGCAAAGGCAGGCAGTAGCAGCCCTTGGGGAACCATCAGGTCCAGAGTGTCATTGACTATTCCTAAGTATGTTTGTAAGTGGCACAGAAAGTCTGCCAGATGTTATCAGTAAGGATGTAACAGAGGTCTGCTATACAAGCATCTCTCCATGGCTTGGAAAATGTGACTTGGAACTGTATGGAGATGGTCTGTCTAAGTGAAAAAATCTAAAGAGCTTTCAGGCAATCTGAAATGCTGGGGATATTCATGGTTGTAATCTGCAACTGGCCAGAAGTCCTTCAAAGACCCTGAATAAATTATTATAACAAGTAGAAATTTTCCAACAAGAAGAGGAACAAAAATACCAACATGATCTCTCCTATTTTCTGTTGGTACAGAAATGATGTTTCTAATTTTGTAGTAGGCATCTTATCTTTGGATCTTTCTCTTCTGAATTTAGCTAGTGAGGGCTAGAAGAGATGTTGTGAGTGCCCTCTATTCTGACCCATTCTTTCACCCACTCAGCTGTGAGAAACTGCAGAAGGCTCCGTGTTAAACCTTTCTCAAATTCACAGCTATTTGAAAGGCAGAAGCATCAGAGTTGGAACACTCTCCGTTGGGATGTGCCTGGCTTACAGCCCTATCCTGGGATGTCAAGGCAGCGTGAGAAGCCACACACGTGTACCAGGGCAATGCAGGCACATTTCCAAGGGAGCCAGCTGGCAGAAGTGGCTGAGGCTTGGTGTCTGCACTGCATGCTTCTCTGTCCCATGCTGGCTGTGCTAGTTGGCTCTTCTGAGTGACCAGAGAACACTCCATGACTTCTGTGAGGACTGTAGCAAGTTTTCTTGTTGGTGTCTTAGCAATGCTCTAGGATAAGGAAAACTGATGAGTAAATGGGAAGCCATTTATGTAGCACCTGAGAAATGCTCAGTTCAGCCTCTGGCTAGGTGATGGTTGATCTTTCTATAGAGGAAAAGCAACAGTCTGATGTGAAAGGGAACAGAGATTCTTGTTCTGTAAAGTCTTACCCTCTAGCTGAACCTGGAGGATGTGATCAGCTTCCAAATCTGCCACCAGCTGCAAGTGCATCTGACTTGTTAACTCCCACAGACCCAACACATTTCCTGCAAATCAAACAGTTCTTAGAACCAGATGCTTTTTTACCTTCCCTTTTAGTTTCATTCCCATCTGTCATGTTTTCTCATTGCTTGCTTAGATCTCTTTGATGATTTGGTTTTTCCTTGCCTTCTGGTATGTTCTTATTTGTTATCTTCTTTTTTTTTTTTTTGGCATTTATATTGGTTAAATTACATTCTATCTCTGACATTCCAGGCTGTTTGCACATAGTTGCATGATCTGGTTCATCTCTCTGCATGTTCCTTTACCTCTTTATTCTCTCTGGGTGGTCCTCAGAATTTGCTGCTCTATCAACCACGATTTCAAATGTCAAGCTCAGTTCATGCTGTACTGAACATTTTCCTTCTAATATTTGCTCTGCTAATTCTTGGGTGCATTTTTGGAAAAAAATAACAGTTGTCCTTTTACTTTCTCATGTATCTGGCTCATTGTGGCACTCCTGCAGTGCTTCCATTGCTTTGGACAAACAATAATTACTTTATTCACATTTTATTGCCGTAATGAACTTGCACTCATCTATATATCTATATCATATATATCTACATCTATCTACTAATCCAACTGTCTAACCTAATTACCTTATTCCTGGTTTTCTAGGAGGTGCCTTTTCTCTAGGATCAAAGCCTTCAAAGCTTCCACAAGGGAGTAAAAGAGCTAACTTAGTACCTGTCTTCAGAATTGACCAGTTAGGATAGTACCTCACAAAACTAGAGGCTGGTTATACTTCAGCCATGCTGATTGGTATTAACTGCTCTAGTCTGAGTAGTCCAGAAAAACTTCACTCTGTATTTGTCTTCTTGAGTTTAAACTCCTTATTGAACCAACCTTAGTTGTTTATCCTGTGTATATTTGCATCACAGCTCAACTAACAGTTTTTAATGAGGTGCCTCAAATAACTTCAGTCATTCATTTTAGTTTAAACTTGCCTGACTTCTAAGTATTTGATTCTGGACATTATGCTGGCTTTGTGTTAATCAGGAGGATTTTATTAAAATTAACTATCTTTGTAATTAACAGTGACCAAACTAAAGCAAAGTATTAATAGCATAGGATGATGGAGCAATAGCAATGTAAATGAGGACAACCTAGTTCCAACCTGTAATACATGCTAATAAAAGCTGACATCTTTTGCTAAGATGAAAATGTTCCCTCATATCAGTGTTGGCATCTCTCCTGCCTGATCATATGGGTTAAGTGAGACTATGTTTTAAATTGCACAGGGTACTTTATGTTAAAAGACAGATCTATAGCCTCTGTGACTGGAGTGCACTGAAATGACACAACACCCTAAATAAGATAGCACACTATCAGCAGTACATCCATTAATAAGTCTTTAACTAGGGCACCATACTTCAGCTGGCAGAGCCATTTATCATTCCTCATCTATTAGGAATATTCTCATTTTTCTCAAGCCTGGCAGCCTATTATTCCACAGACTATTAGGGACTCAATCTAACAGCAACAACTGGATGGAGCTGATTTTCTGCAGACTAGCAGGACAGGCATGTGCTGATTCATAGATGCAAAATGAAGTAACAGCAACTCTGCCATATTTCAGAGGCCTTGGTCCTCTGTGTGGATTTGGAATGTAGGGCAAACAGGATGGAGTGTAGATGTCTGAGGTGAGAGAGGCAGATATTTAGGGGTCACAAAAGAAAGTTTTGTGCTAGATGTGAAATCCCTTGCATGAACAACATCCAGGCATGCTGGAAGCAGGGAGGCAGCAGTTCTTCTGCTCTATTTAATTTACCTTGCTTTAGGTACTACCAAGGAGTTGTTAGGTTTTAAGCCCCCAATGCTGCTTACAGAATGTTCATGGTAAAAGAAAGGGATTTACTAAGGAAATCATGTGTCTGTACAACTGAATTCTGCTACCAAAGCTTAAGATACAATTCCATAAACCCCACAACATTTCAGCATGTCTTTCCCTTAGCATCTCACTACTCACAGGTGAGTTGGCTTTTTGTGGCTTCTTCCTGTTTTAGGTGTGAAAGCAGAGTGGTTACTATAATCACAGAATGTTAGGGGTTGGCAGGGCCCTAGAAAGATCATCTAGTGCAACCCCCCTGCCAGAGCAGGATCACCTAGACCAGCTCACACAGCAATGTGTCCAGGCAGCTCTGCAATGGCTCCAGACAAGGAGACTCCACAGGCTCCTGGGCAGCCTGGGCCAGTGCTCTGGCACCNACTCCTATAGGATAGATATATCCTATAGATAGGATAGGAGCTATCTATAATGAAATTGATTACAACTACAGAAGAAATCATTTGTGAGGCATAATTTACCTAATAGGAAAGCTCTTAAGCCTTCTTGTTGCTGTTCCTGTTGTTTTATGCATGTGAAATATTAATTTGCGCCATGTAACTGCTGCTCCATGTGCACTTTGTAACCTGTGTTCAGCAGTCAAGAAGCTGAGTAGCAGTATAGATGCTTACAGGTTCTACTGATGCCACCCTGTGGATATCTGGTTAGATCACTCCAGCCTGTAACTGAAGACATGGTTGAGTTTTACTGTTCATTTAATAATAATTTATTTCTGTGACATCCATTAATGGGCAAAAAAGTTTGACTCTGTGGGATACCAGAAGTATTTTGGAATTACGCAGTCCATTCTCTATGAAATAGTGCCTGACTATCCCTTTTTTGTAGCTAGCATTTGAAACTATTGTTGGCATATTGGGAATAGCATCACACTAGCCAGTTTACTTATTTCTGTGAGATTCCTGAGGCTGAAGACAATTTTCATTGTGTTATTCATTATCCTAATAATAGCTATGATATAATGATGATCTAATTGGATTGCCAACATAGAATAACCTAAACTTCAAATCTCAATGTCATCCAGTGTTAGGACAAGAGGGAATGGGAGCAAGTTGGAGCACAGGAGGTTTAGTATTAACGTGAGGAAGAACTTCTTTACAGTAAGGGTGAAGGAGCACTGGCCCAGGCTGCCCAGGAGCCTGTGGAGTCTCCTTGTCTGGAGCCATTGCAGAGCTGCCTGGACACATTGCTGTGTGAGCTGGTCTAGGTGCTCCTGCTCTGGCAGAGGGGTTGCACTAGATGATCTTTCTAGGGCCCTTCCAACCCCTAACATTCTATGATTCTGTGTGTAAACTCCATATACTGATTTTTCTCCCCCTGTGGGTAAGTGTTATTTTATTGTAACTATCTAAGAGTCTACCTGCACCCCTGAGTCAGTGAAAGTTAGTGTAGAGATGCTGGAACTGACTTCAATTGTGACAGCTCAGATCCTGTGGTCTTGCTAGTTATGGCAACTGAGACCTTAGGAGAACCTGATTGTCTTTCTTCTAGGTGGGATGAGTTAACTTGCACAGAGGTCTTCAGTGTCAAAGACATCCTAATGCTGAACCATGTTTTATTTTAGTGTTCCTTAGGTCATAGACATCAAAAGAACATTGCAGAAGGCAATGACAGACCAGATGAGTGTAACAATAGCACAGGAGCACAGCTGTGCTGAGGTAGCTGTTCCTGTTAGCCCTATAAACACTCTCACCTTGTGGCTGGGGCATTCAAGGAACCCAGATTCCAGTTCTTCTTCCAAAAACACCCTTGTGTGGATTTTTCTAATGACACAGAAAAGTATTTCCTGCTGGTGGAAGGGCCTGGCACCCAGGACACTCTACTTTCCTGGCAGAAAAGCTGCCAAGATTAATGGACAGGTAGCAGGGTTAAGTTTGTGGCTTTGACAGTTACTATTTGGTCCTAGATCCTTAAGTTCTGCTATGCTGGATGCTTAACATCTGTTTTGTACCTCTGTGGTTTTCAAATACAACTACACTGTGTAGATAGTCTGACATTTCTAGTGAACACCTTGCATTCTCTTATCTTCACAGAATACCTAAGTACTTTTCAGAATCATAGAATCATTAAGGTTGGAAAAAGACCTCTAAGCTCATCAGGTACAACCATCCAGCCAACTAAACCATGGCACCAAGTGCCACATCTACATGATTTTTGAACCCCTCCAGGGATGGTGACACTATCACTTCCCTGGGCAGCCTGGGCCAATGCCTAGCCACTCTTTCAATGAAGAAATGTTTCCTAATATCTAACCTGAACCTCCCCTGGCACAACTTGAGGCCATTTTAGTCACCTGGGAGAAAGGACTGATCCCTACCTTGCTCCAGCCTCCTTTCAGAGAGTTGTAGTGAGAGATAAGGTCTCCCCTCAACCATCCTCTTCTGCAGGCTGAACAATCCATGTTCCCTCATCTTTTCCTCATAAGACTTATGCCCTAACAGTTAAACTCTTGCATTATTTGGATGTGTTTGAAAAACTGGTGCTAGGTCTGTGACCATAAACAGAGAATGCCAACTCCCATTTCTTTGTGTTTGTACATTATATAGAACAAGAGGTATTTCCAGGGCAGAGAGAAAGCTTTGCTCAGACATCCTAGTTGTGGAGCAGACAGAATGGATTTAACATCCAGTAGGATATTACTTAACCCTTCTTTGACATACCTACTTCATTTTGTTCTTGCTATTATTTGATCTCACAATCATTGGACTTGTATACAGTGGAAAATGACAGTTGTTAGAAACTGGTAGTTAACATGATTAACTGAGCCTGTAGTGCAAATCAGGACACTTGTTTGCTCTCATGACAGCTGGCCACTGCCTACATTAAGTGAGTGTCTAGGCTGGAGATTTCACCTCTGACTAAATCAAGTAACAGATTGGTGGTTAAGCTAGATGATGCAAGTGTGAAGGGTAGCCACAGCACTCCAGCGTATCATTTTTGCTTCTATGCTTCCACACCAAGTGCCTGCCACTGTTTTATGCAGAAATTTGTGCCTAGGAACTGAAGAGCCAGCAGTGCTTATACTTGAAGGTGTTTCCTAACTTTTCAAACTTAGTTCATGTTTGGTATTTATGAGGAAGCTGAATTTATCTGGCACACTGAACTCTGGAGTATTTAGTCATGCCATTCCTCTGCAGTAGATGACAGAGAACATACCATTTACTCTGCTTTTTCACATTCAGTATTTTGGAAACATCTACAGACCTTTATAAAACAAATTGCATGACTTATGGGTGACAGCTGATCAATACACTGATCTGTACTCTCTGAGCTTGCTTCAGAATGCCTATTAGTCCTGTACATTTTGGATTTCATTTCTAGGGTTGCTAGGCTATAGTATTATCTCCCTTCCTTCCTTCTAAAAGAAGCTTCTTTTTATGCTTTGTAATGTCTAAAAGAAAAAAGAAAAACTGGGGAAAAAAAGCAAAGTAGAATAAATGCATGAATATCCACATGCTGCTTTTACACAATTTAAATTACATTG
>VWZO01015247.1:448-19832 GCA_013396975.1 Bucco capensis
TTGCCTGGGGTTGTTGTGACCCAAGTGCAGGACACGGCACTTGGCCTTATTGAACCTCATCCAATTGGCCTCAGCCCATAGATCCAACCTGTCCAAGTCCCTCTGCAGAGCCTCCCTGCCCTCCAGCAGATCAACACTCCCACACACCTGCAAACTTACTGAGGGTGCTCTCAATCCCCATGTCCAGGACATCAATAAAGACCAGCCCCGAAACTGAGGCCCTGAGGGACACCACTGGTGACTGGCAACCACCTAGATTTCACTCCATTAATCACAACACTCTGGGAATGGCCATCAAGCCAGTTTTTAACCCAGTGAAGAGTACATTTGTCTATACCATCATTTGCCAGTTTCTCCAGGAGCATGCTGTGGCAGACTGTGTCAAAGGCCTTACCAAAGTCCAAGTAGACAATACCCACAGCCTTCCCCCCATCCAAAAGATGAGTCACATGGTCATGGAAAGAGATCAGGTTGGTTAGGAAAGACCTCCCTTTCGTAAACCCATGCTGGCTGGCCCTGATGCCTTGGCTGCCCTGCAATTGATGTGAATGCTTACTCAAGATGATCCTCTCCATGATCTTTCCTGATACTAAAGTCAGGCTGACAGGTCTGTAGTTCCCCGGATCCTCCTTCCGGCCCTTCAGTCATGTGGTACCTCACCTGTTGTCCAGACTGTTGAAAAATGATTGAGAGAGGCTTGGTGATCTCTTTTGCCAGCTCCCTAAGTACTCTTGGGTGAATGCCATCTGGCCCCATAGACTTATGAGTACCTAGGTGCAGAAGCGGATTGTAAACTACTTCTTCCTGGATTATGTGGGGGTTGTACTGTTCTCCATCCTTGTCTTCAAGCTCAGCAGCCAGAACGCCCTGGGACCAGCTGGTCCACCCATTAAAGACAGAGGCAAAGACAACATTAAGTAACTCAGCCTTTTCCTCGTCCTTGGTTACAATGTTTCCCCCTCATCCAGTAAGGGATGGAGATTCTCCCTGGTTCTCTTTTTATTGCTGATGTATTTGTAGAAACTTTTTTTGTTGTCCTTTACGTCAGTGGCCAAGTTGAGTTCCAGCTGGACTTTTGCCTTCTCTCTGTATAACCTGACAAGACCTCTGTACTCCTCCTGAGTTTCCTGGCCCTTCTTCCAGAGGCGGTAAACCCTCCTTTTCTTCCTAAGTTCCAGAGGATAGCCCTCTCCTGGGCCTTTAAGATTTCCTTCTTCCTTCAATGATTTGACCATGAAAACATAAATACTTAGCATACTGGTACCATCTCACATGTAGACAAGTAAATATACAGAACTTAATCTTCATGCAAATCTTATCAACTGTATATGATGTCCAGTGCCATTCTGAGACATTCAGGTATCAGCACCCAAGCCACTTTTACAGTAAGATGCAGAACCCACCGAAGACCACACCTTCCTTAAGTGCCAGCTGGAGATATGCATGGTTATACAAGGGTGTCTAGTGTTGCATTAGATGTGTGGGGAACTTGAACAAAGTTCCAAGAGATCACATTAAGAAAAAATGTAGAAGTCCTACAAATCAAGAAGTTCTAGAAATTTTCCTCAAGTCCTCCACTGTGAAAGCTTGTTCATCATTTTGGTTGTTGTTCCAGATCACCTACACAGATATAATGTGTACTAATGCTTCATGTTTGTGTAAAATGATGAAACCATTATTTGGTATTTTTAATCAAATGAAAATTCTGATAGGACAATCTGTGGTAAACACTTTGAACAGACATTCTGAGACACTTCTACATCTGGTGTGCTAACTGTGGCTCAGTAAAGTTACAGGCATATTTTTAAAGACAAAATCATAGCAGTCTTGCCAACAGAACAGGTAGGATGAGATTCAGTTCTCCTACATCTGAACTAGTCACCCCCATGTCTCCTTTGCAGCCAGTCTGTTCTATTTAGACACCTACTTTGGAATGAGACTAATTTTGCTTTACACTGACTAGACCTCCAATGACTGTAAATGCAAGGACAACAAGCTCAGGTTGAGACATTTGCACTGTAAGAATTCAACACATTGTGATAAATGCAAATAAGCGTGCACTAAGGCCCTATTTACATTATTTTTGGCTGCAAAAACACCCCTACATTTGCCTTTTTTAGATAGCAATACTCTTTCAGCTAGCACAGCCTCACAATTCCCCACTGAATACAGAAGCAACACTACTGTTCAGCTGAAGTAGAAGTTAATGGCATGAATGATTTTACCAAGGCCTCGGGAAGAGTTTAAAGCTTCTTTTTTACTCAGTACTCATTTCCAAAGACACAGACATAAGATAACAATATGCACTTCACTTTGTCGTGACATTAATTCATATTTGCAAAACACATTTAAAACCTTTAATGATCCAGAATTGTGAAGTATTGTTATTGTGAGTATTGTGCAGTTTGTCTCTGGCCCTTGAGTTCTGTTCATGCTGCCTGGCTATACTCTGATGGAAAGGCTGCCACGAGCATCAGATTCTCACACTTCAGGCATTTGAGCTTCGTAAAACTGAAGCAACATTTCAGTAGTAAAGTTCAATGGAGGACTCAATAAAGAGATTGTAGACATGACTTGCAAATCACAGTCCTAGGTTCTTGGATGCTGGTCCATTAAAATTAGCGAAGTTTGTTTGAAGATTTCATCAGGCACAGAAGATCTATGAAACAGGCTATTGTCTGTATTTCAAGCGAGAAGGCTAAATAAGATTTATAGGCCAAATAATGGAGAAGGTTAGTTTATGGCAACGGGACTCATCAGTTGATGGACTGGTATTTTCCCATATATACGTAACAATGAAGTCTTGAGTATACCACAGACAAATTGTCAAACAAGAAAATTATGTAAAATTCATAGCCAAGTCCTCAGAGAGGTGAAACTCAGCTCACAGATCTACAATACTCAAACTCATGTATCTATGGTTACCAAAATGCCCATATCTGTAGTACAGTCAGTGGTGCCTATGACCACACACTGAGGGCTCAATTCAATTGCTCACATAATGAGCACCTAGTGTCATGCCCAACCTCCAACTGCCATTTCTAAAGAATATACACCCTCTCTAGGTCCTATAACATATGTTCTAGACCATGCAGATGTCTTGGATAATCTAAAGCATCTGAAATACCACAAGATGCTTAAGTTTACTGCATATACTGCAGCTCATCAGCTGACTTTCTCGGTTGCCTTCACTGTACCAGCCAGATCTCCATGCAATATCGTGGGATCTTAGGCATGTAGGGATTGAGGCAGTGCATAAATAAGGGTGTCTAATGACTTCTGGGGCTGCCTGTTTACTGAAGAGCTCTGCTGAAGCTAGGAGATATTATACAGGACCTAAGAAGGACTGGAGTCCTTTGGCAAAATAACTTGGCTTCTGAAAAGGCACTAGAAATCTGAGGTGTTACAGCTGAATCCCCTTATATATAGGCAGATAACTACATTCAGGCATCTTAATCCTGAACTAAATATCATCTTTAGATTCTGATATAAATGGTACCCCATGAATTTGTAGCTAGATTGTAGAGCTGATTAGAGTAATAGGTCATAAAGAATGGACTTTTCAAAACTAACCTTTTATGCACACAGAGAAGTTACAAGGAGTCTGACAGAAGCAGACAGTGGTGCACAAAACAGTGAGATTAGTAGAAAACACCAACGTGCCTCGCACACAAACTTTATATAAAAGTGCAGTGAAACATCTTTAACCAAAGAAATCTGCTGCCTGAATGGTGACACTGCATATAGGCCACAGTTGTGCAGAAGTAAAGAGGTTACAGTAATTTTCCCTACAAATAATTTTTTACCAATGCTTAAATCTGATTTATAGATACATACTACAACTATAGAGTTCATATAAAACATGCTTATTTCTCTTATTTTATGAATAAAGAACATAAATGTTTTGCATGTTGCTACAGCATTAGAAAACAATTTATAATGACAGTGTTGATGAGGACTGGAGGAAGAATAGTTATATCTGGCTCACACAGTTATCTTCTTTTTCCTCAGTGCAATGCAGAACGAGGCTAAACTTAGTCAATAATCAAAAGAAACAGAAAACAGTGTAGGAGTCAGCTGGACAGAAAAATTGCAACTTGCCCATGCAGTTTAAACTCCTGGAGTTTATGTATGACAACTTTCTGGCACAGGTTCTAGACAAACCAACCAGGGATAAAGCACTGCTAGACCTACTGCTAACCAATGAAGAAGACCTCATTAAAGAGGTGGAGACTGGAGGAAGTCTAGGCTGTAGTGACCATGCCTTAGTCACTAGAAGCATAGGCATAGCACAGAGCAAAGTAAGAACTTTGAATTTCAGGAAGGCAAATTTCCAGCTCCTGAGAGACTGGTTGGGTGAGGTCCCCTGGGATACTGTCCTTAGGGACATAGGAACCCATCAGGGCTGGCAGTTCTTTAAGAATGCTCTTCTTAGAGTGCAAGAGCTCTCCATTCCTCTATGCAAGAAATCAAGCAGGGCAGGAAGGAGACCGGTGTGGCTGAACAAGGATCTGCTTCTCAAGTGTAAGAATGAAATGCATAGGCAGTGAAAGCAGGGACAAGTGGCCTGGGGAGACTACAGGGAAGTGGATAGGAAGTGTAGGAATGGGATCAGGAAGGCCAAGGTGCAGATGGAGCTGAACTTGGCGAGGGATGTAAATAATAACAAAAAAGGGTTGTGTAAGTACATTAAGCAGAAAAGGAAGAGTGTTCCTCCTCTGATGAATAAGGAAGGACAATTAGTCTTGAAGGATATGGAGAAGGCAGAGCTGCTCAATGAGTTCTTTGTTTCAGTCTTTACTGGCAGCCAAACTTCCTGCGACAACCAAGATTTTGCAGCCCTTGCTGAGTGCTGGGGGAGTGAAGGGCCTCCCACTGTAAGTGAGGAACAGGTTCACGATCACCTAATGAAACTTGATAAGAACAAGTCTATGGGCCCTGATAACGTACATCCTAGGGTCCTGAGGGAATTGGCTGATGCAGTTGCAGGACCACTCTCCATTATATTTGGCAGGTCATGGAGGTCAAGTGAAGTCCAGGGTGACTGGAGGAAGGGGAACATCATGTATTGGGTTTGGCTGAGATGGAGTTAATGCCCCTATAGCATTTTTCAGAAACGCTGTTCCTTGGGTTAAAGATAACATGTGATGTTGTGACAGCTGCAAGGCTCGCACAGCACCAAGGGGATGGGGTGGACAAGATCTTGGGAGGGGACACAACCGAGACAGCTCACCCAAATTGACCAAAGGGCTATTCCATACCATATGACGTCAGCTCAGGGATAAAAGGCAGAGGGGGGGAATAAGGGGAGGGAAGAATACGTTTGCCCCCTAAACAACCATTATGCATTTCGGAGCCCTGCAACCCGGGAGAGGGCCTGACATCGCATGTTATGGGAAGTAGAGACTAAAGCTCAATTTTGCTTTGCTTTGCGTGCACGGCCTTGCTTTTCTCTATTTGCGTATTAAACTGCCTTTATTAAAACCCACAGGCTGCTTTCATCTCGTTCTTTTCTCTCTTGTTGTGCCATGGAAGGTGTGGGGCGAGAACGTGATAGAGAACCTTGGTGGGTACCTGGCGCTCGGCCAAGGTTGACCCACCACACATCGCCCTCATTTTTTAAAAAGGGTAGAAAGGGAGACGCAGGGAACTATACACTGGTGAGCCTCACCTCTGTGCCTAGGAAGATCATGGAGTGGATAGGCATGGAAGTGATGTTAAGGCACACACAAGATAAAGAGGTGATTCTAAATTAACATGGATTCACTAAGGGCAAATTATGCCTGACCAATCTGGTGGCCTTCTATGACAGAGTGATTGCAGCACTTGATGAGGGAAGACCGACTGATGTCGTCTACTTGAATTTTTGTAAGGCCTTCGATACAGTTCCTCATGACATCCTTCTCTCAAAATTGGAGAGATATGGATTTGATGGGTGGACTGTTCAGTGGGCAAGAAACTGGCTGGAAGGACGCAACCAGAGAGTTGTGGTCAATGGCTCTTTGCCTAGGTAGAGAGCAGTGATGAGTGGTGTCCCTCAGGGCTCTGTCTTGGGACCAGTGCTCTTCAATGTCTTCATTAATGACCTAGACATGGTCATGAGTGCACCCTCAGCAAGCCTGCAGATGACACAAAGCTGAGTGGTGTGGCTGATGGGCCAGAAGGGTGGGATGCCATCCAGAAGGACCTGGACAAACTCAGCAAGTGGGCCCATGAGAATAAAATTAAGTTTAATGAGTCAAAATGTAAGGTCCTGCATCTGGATAGGAGCAATCCTAGATATGAGTACAGACTAGAAGAACTCAACGAAAGCAGCCGTGCAGAGAAGGACTTGGGCGTTATGATAGATGAAAAGCTGGATATGAGCCAGCAATGTATACTCGCAGCCCAGAAAGCCAACTGCATCCTGGGCTGCATCAGGAGAGGCATGACCAGCAGGTCTAGGGAGGTAATTCTGCCTGTGAGTACTGTATCCAGTTCTGGGCTCCTCAGCATAAAAAAGATGTGGACCTGTTGGAGCAGGTCCAGAGGAGGGCCACAAAGATTATCAAAGGACTAGAGAACCTCTCCTATAAGGACAGGCTGAAGAGTTGGGGTTATTCAGCCTGAAAAAGAGAAGGTTTCAAGGAGATCTTATAGCAGTCTATTAGTACCTAAAGGGGGATTACAAGATAGAAGGGGAGACACTTGTCATATGGTCAGATTGTAATAGACAAGGGGGAATGGTTACAAGCTGAAGGAGGGGAAATTTAGATTAAGGATTAGAAGGAAGTTCTTTATCTGGAGGGTAGTTAGGCACTGGAATAGGTTGCCTAAAGAGGTTGTGGATGTCCCATCCCTGGCAGTCAGTGTTCAAGGCCAGGCTGGATGTGGCTCTGGGCAACCTGGTCTAGTGTGTGGCGTCCCTGCTCATGGCAGGGGGTTGGAACTAGATGATCACTAAGGTCCCTTCCAGCCTGGGCCATTCTATGATTCAATGGTGATTCTGTGAAACTAATTCAGTTGACGTCCAATGCACAAAAATAAATCTTATAGGAAAATCAACATACTAAAACAGCCTAGCATGCTAGGGGCAATTAGATTACAGACAAGCTTAAACAATTAGTTTGCATTTTCCCTCATACCTTAGGGATTACTGAAAATACAGTATCACCTAAATTAAAGAAGAAAGATAATAAGGACATGGTACAAAAAAAAATGGTTTGAACTGCTATTCTCAGTATTGATCTGCTCCCTCTCCAGAGTAATGCAGGAGAGTTGCTTGCTCTGAAAGGCAGCATTCCAGAGGCTGCACATGGCTTGAGCAACCTCTCAGCTTCCAAGATGGAATATATGTGCCAGAGACACCTTAAATAACTACTACATAGGAAACTGGTGTTCAATTTCTTCCTAAATTTGTGTTTCTTAATTCTAAACTTTCCTGTTCATTATTGAGACTTAATGTTTACATTCACTGGAATAAACTTTGGCTTGCAACAACTTTTAGCATTTAAAGTGAGCTCAGGTTAATCTGACAACCTCAAGATGCTCCTCTTTCCTTTGACATAACACTACTTTTTAAAGAGAGTATTTAAGATGGAAAATACAAAATTGAGAGTAGTGGAAGGATTTTGAGTGGAGAAGGAGCAGCTATGATGGACCCAAGATGGGGAGTTATAGGTAGATAATAGACAGCTCTGGTGTATACTTCTCTTTTTGTTATATGTGCATATGTAGGGTCTGAATCTCTAAATTATTTATTTTTGCCTTGTTGGATCACTGTATATATTTGACCATATTTCTGACATGTTTCATTACTGTCAATTTATCTACTTTATCTATACACAGTGGCAGCAGCATTTACTAAAGATAACAGACACTGATTCCCCTTGTGAGATAAAAGCCTTCATCTATGGTATACCTCATGCACCTCTGCTAACTGCAGGTGTATACTATATGTACTGCCAAAATTGGAAAGTCTTTTTAGATTTTAAGAATATATGGTCATAAATCTAAAAAAAAATAAAATTTAGAGGGCTAAAGGCCAATGCCATATTGAAAGCTATTTGTTGTTCACAGAGAAATATGACAAATGTGGAATGAAAATGCATGTAAGATAAGTCAAACTTACGCACAAAAGAAGTATTTAAGAACGTACAGTGAGAAATAGATAACAGCAAAGTAAGACCAAATATGTATGCATGCATAAAATACTGATTGAGAAATATAACTGCAACGATTTCTACCCTCTCATCACAACTGCATAAACTGCTACTTGACATTTCCTAAATAAATACTATGGGAAGAGCACTTATTTTACTTTAACGAATCATGTTGGCCCCTACTACAGAAAGTAGTAGACTGAAATATGAGAAATTGTGGTCTCCAACAGATCTACTTTAAAAGATTCTAATTCATCTATGCCTACTTCTACTTATATTTGACCATAACTGTTGACATACTGTATCTGCCATGCAGAGAGATATTTCACTAGAAGTAAGAAAGCCATAGGGTTCATGGATGACTATGAATTTTCACAAGGCAGACTGAACTACATATAAAGGGGTTTTTTTCCTGTGGTTATTAAAACTACCCATTCAGTAAACAGAATATTTTCTATTCAGGTGGGATATTTTTGCCCATATAATACATTTCCAAGGACTGAAAGTCTCTCTTAAATATTATCATAACTGATGGGCTAACAACTTTCTGCATTAGTGACCCTCTCATTCACTGCATGATTAGATAAACAAATTCACCACAGTGATGAACTGAAGCAGCAAATAAGACTTGTTCATGGAGCAGAACTCAAGCAGCCCTTTTTGTTTGACTAATGCAGTTTGAAAGGGCCCTCTATAGTATACCTGAGAAAAAACAGGCTGTTATTTCAATATCCTTTTTATTATCAAAACTACTCATAGGACTGTCATAGCTATACAAGAAAATTGCTTTGACTATGTGTAATTGCAAAAAGCAAAAATATTCCTGCAAAAGGCAGGTGTAAAATAACATTTTACTGCCTTTGTCAAGGCACACAAAACCTGTCCCACTTATGGACTCCAATATCCATAATTTAGCCAGACAAAGCTCTCAATCAAGCTGAAGTTTAGTCATCCAGATTATACCTATGAATATTTCCTGTTTGAACATCCTTTATCAGAAAAAAACTGTGGTACCTGTTAAGTGGTAACATATCCAGGACAAGTAACGTTCAAGAAATCCTGGTGAGGTTATGTCCCCTCTGGGTGGGATTCCACCTGGTGTTCACACACAGTGGAAAATGAATATCCAGGTTTTCCTCAGGATCACATATGAATGTCCTATTCAGAGGTACATTTCTTCCATCGCATCTACCAACTAATATTAAAGTAACTTGCTTCATATATTGGAATTTAATAGAATATATTTTTATCTAGTCATAATGGACCTTAACATTTTTGTCTTGAGTTAGTAACTTTCTCTTTTAAGAGCCTGGCATAACCAACTGTATCACCACTAATACTAGTGGGATATTGCCCTACACAAATGTGAACTTCTGATTCTAATAAGTCATTAGTGTTGCCTTAAGGAGAGAGGAGGAATATTATCACCAATTTAGCAAATCTTAGATTCAACTGTGTGTTTTTACACATTACAGAGAAAACACATTCTCCTCAACATCTCTATCAAAAGCAGTCTATGTTCACTTGTTAAATGCTTGTTTAAAGCATTTATCACTTCACTCTTAAGTGTGACTTCAGCTTGTACTTGAAATTCATTCCAGAAGGACTAGAGATTCTAAAAAGTAAGCAAAGATGTACGTCCTATACCATTCTAGTGTGAACTAGATATATGTGTAATTAAATGCAAATAGCACTTTTTATAGCACTAATACGAAAAGCCAAAAATAATCTAAAATAGAATCAATTAATTTGACAGTCTTAGTTTTTACTTTGTATGTAACTGAAAAATGTATAATAAATGCATTCTTTAACTCGGAAATATTATGTCAGATCATGCAGGGTCTGACTACAGCACTCAGAATTGAATCTCCAATGCATAACAATGTGATATATAAAACTATGAAACATCATCTAAGTACATTTTAACCACATACCAGACACCTTGTAAAGCACGCAAAACGATGGGAGGATAGATGACCTTTTAAATTTAAACAATAAAATCTGGTTAGCAGCATAAAAATAGCTACATGAAGTAAAATTAAAATGTAAATCTGAAAGAAAGTGCTTTGTGCAAACCATCTGGAAATTACTTGAAAGTATAATTGCTATATTGCTAAAAGTACAGAAATATTAAACTTCTACTCTTCCTTTTTTACCTCTTTTCCTGATAAAACACACAGACTGAAATGAAACTAATCACAGATGTGAAGGTCGCATTACAAAATAGTATAATCTCCTTCTGTACCCCAGAGTCACTTTTTCAGTCAACTCCAGTACAATGAATACGCTCCCCTGACGTACTCCAAGCATTTAGCTACAACGACCCCACACGAGATTTCTCAGTCATTTGCACTTGGAGCTGCGCTCAGTCACACCGAGGTGACTTCCTTCAAGCAGGCTACTCGCTTGCAGCCATCTATTACCTAAACGACCAGAGGTATTCACTATCTCAAATTTTGCTAGTGCTCCGCTTGCGATGCTATTTTGAAGCACACAGAACTACAGAAGACTCCAGCAGTGAGAGGGGTACCTGAGTGCCAGTCTTGTTCTTAGACTCACAGCACCTAGAATGACTGGAGCACTTCATCTCATTGTATGTTAATTTGGAAAAGATCCAAGTACCACCAGCTCCCAAATTAAGCCGGTGTAAGGCTGTGCAGTAACGAAGCACAAACAACAAAACACAAAGCACAAACAACAAAAGGTCCGTCACTGCATTAGAAACCCTTTGAAGTTGCAGGGAAGCTGAGATCGAAGCACTCACGTATGCATTTACCGCTAAACGCCAAGCTGTACAGCGCTGGTACCGCCATTAGAACTGGGGCACTGGCAGTGTTAGAATCAGATTACGGAGGCGTCAGAAAGCGCGGCCGTGGGAAAAAGTCTTTTCGGCACTTTCTGCCGTCTGGAGGCTCCCCCCACCGCACCGGAGAGGTCCCGGAAAGATCCGCACCGGCCCCATCGCACCGCATCGGGCCCGGCCAGCGGGGCCCCCCGCCTTGCCCCCACCCCGAGGTGGCGTCGCTGGGCGGTTTGCCGGCTCCGGGCCGGGAGGCCGGACGGGCCGGGGCGAGCTGCGATGTTCGTGTGATGCTGGATTATTTTATTTCTCCGGCAGAGCGTGTTTCAAAGGGCCATGGAGGCGCTCGGCCAAAGCCGGCTACAAACGGCACCCTCCAAGCGGGAAGAGCCTTCCCTCGTCGCCCCGGCGACCAAGGGCAGCACGGCAGATGGTTCCAGCCGCCGCCTTCACGCTCTGGCTGCGCGGCCCCGGACTTAGCCAGCTGCGCCGAGCGCTGCGCGGCCGCGCCGTGGTAGGGGCGCGGAGATGACTCTAGTAACAGGCAGGATGCACCTACTGCCCGCCCATCCTCGGATGCCGGACTGCGGCCCGCTGCCCCTCGGGGCGGGGCTGCCCCTTGGAGGGACTTGTGTGAGNCCACGGCAGCCGGTAAGGGAAAAGAGGGAAGTGGGGCGGGTGGTGGCGCGGCTGCAGCCCCAGTTCCACCTGCCCCTCCTCGTGGGGGGCAGCCTTGAGAATCACGCGCTCCTAAAATTTAAATCGCCTCCGGTACTGCGGCTTCACACTCAGCATCCCCCTGCGGCGCCGCTCCCTCCGGCAAACCGGCCGTACGGAGGGTCCATCTGTCGTCCGCCTCCTCTCTGTCGCTCCTCCTCGCGCTCCGCGGCCGGTGCCAGCTCGCAGCCGCTCCGTGCCGGCACAGGGCGTCCCGCCACGCAACTGGCCTGCTTGGACTGGTCCGAAGCGAGACCCTCGGACCCTCGCTACGGGGAGACCCTGCCAAGGCCAGCGCGGCACCAGGACGCGGCGATGATGGACGAGAACACCACAACCGACGGCGCGGCTGACACGCCCTCGCCCCGCTGCCCAGGCACTTGTCCCCGACGGCGGCGGCCGTCCCAGCACGCTGTGGCCAGACCCGCGGCACTGGCACATCCTTTCTTTCTGCTGCCTGGGCGGCGGCATCCCGCAAAAACTGCGGAGCGCCCACCGCCCGACGGCGGCCCCCTTTCCTCCCTCCCTTCCTTCCTACCTTTTTCAGCGCTGACATTCTAGTGCATTATTAACACGGCGGGTGCGGGCTGCGCGCAAGGCTGCCGGGTCAGGTGAAGGAGATGCCCAGCCGAGAGCGGGAGCAGCGGCGACTGCCCGGGGGAGCGCCCAGCATCACCCCGGCGCCACTCACCCCGCCGGGGCGCTGCCCGCACACCGCTCCCCCTTCCCTCCCCGCGCGCACCCACGGCCTCGCTCCCGCGCGCGCGGCAGCAGCGCCCGCCAAGCTCTGCGCAGCCGCGCTCCCTCTGCCGGTGCCCGTGGGCACCGCGCCGGCCACGGCGGGCGGGAAAGGCGGGGTTGCGCAGCCCCCAGAGGGCAGCTTAGGCGCGCCCCTACCACCGCCTCCGCCAATGGCACCCCTCCAGTCCCGTGACGGACAGGCAGGGCGGGGAGCAGGAAGAAAGGCGAGTATGGGGCCGCCGGTTGTGCGGGGTAGGTCGGACTCTTTGGAGTGGGCTGCCCATGCACCCGGGGCCATGGCCCTTAGCAGGAGGGAAGGTAAGACCAAACCAGGCTGTGCCAAGCCGTACAGAGTGAGGGAGGTGGGGGGGAGGGGCCGCACGAACGCGGCCGCCCTCATTTCCGTCCGGGCGTACCGTGCTGCTGTGTTTCCTCTCGGCCACGCCTCGGAGCCCTTTCTTACAGTTGAGGACGGCGGGAAGCTGAGGGTGGGTGCATAGAGAAGCCTGGCAGTGAGGGAGGCGGGCGGCCTGGGGTCACCTTGAGGGTTGCAATCCCGCGGGAGGGACCTTGAGGCGTATCTGGGGAAGGGCCTGGTGGGTGTGTGTATTGAGCAGAGGCACGGGAGCATCGCGGTCTCATGGTTTGAGCCCTTCTCCTACCTGTCTACATGGGAGCCTCCAGGGACAGTTCCCGCTGCTGCATATTCCTGTCTGAGGGTGGGGAAGAAGACTAAATGAAACTACTTATCTAATCACATACTATTTTAAGATTAACACCTTTTTTCTCAGTGTGCATATGCATGTGTATTCCTTACTAGTAACCATACAGCTTGGCTTATTTAAAGAGAATTAGCACAATTTGGAAATTGCAGTACAATTTGGTATGCAGTACCATGGTACTGCACTTGTGAAGTTAAAAAAAAAAAGAAAAAAGCCTTTCTCTTTCCAAGCATTACTTCAGTCCATTAGGTTTGCCTTTAGATTTTACAGGATGTCGTCTTGTGCAGAAAGAATGCAATAATAAAAATACAGGCATTCTTTAAGTGATATCTTATTCTTAAGAGGGATTAAGTAGGGCTGAGCTTCAAGAGAGCTGAACGCTTGCCTACTGTAGTGACTTCGGCTGGCTCATGAGTTTTCAGACAGTTCCAGTGCCCTGCGACTCTGATTCTTCCTTTGGGGATAACACAAGAGTGAGACTGAACAGCAAGGGTTAGTTGCTGAATGACTGCAACTGGTGATAGTTTTGAAGGAAGTATATAAATGGAGTGTGCTTTCTGTGGTTTAGATGCAGCTTCATTTTGAGGAATGGAGAAGGCAGATGGAGTAACTGGTTTGCTTCTGATTTGACTTCACTTGAGGAAACCCAGATTATTGCAAATTGATGTATTCTGGGAGAAAGTTAAGAAGAGTGAGTTCACTCACTTATAAATAAACATATAACTCTAGAGCTGAGAACGGAGGAAACAAATTCTAAAGCACTGAAATTGTTAAAACCAACAGTTGAATAAGGAACTACTTCTTTGAATAGGGTGGAAGAGAAAGCTAAAATGATTGTGTTGAGTGACTGTGTAAAGTTAGAAAACACTTGTGTTCTTCAGCCACTCTAAGGAGTGATGGCTTAAGACTGGGAAGAAAATACAGTGAAGAATAGAAGGGTGATGGAATGCCACATGGTCACCTAGAATGAAATAACAGAACTGGAAGACTTTACAACCTTATCTGATCAGCCTTTGCAGCCAATAGCATGCATGGAAACTGTTGCCTGTCTTATTGTGTAAAACTTTTTTTGTTTCTAAATAAGCATCTCAGAAAAGAGCTTGAAAGATGTATTTAGATGCTTCACTTTTAAGGTTGTTTTGCTGCTCTGTATGGAAGTATGTTAAAGATGCTGAAGATAGACTTTTGTCTGCATTACAAGTCAACATTTAAGCTTTTTATTTTGTACTGAACTGGACCATAATACAGAATAAATGGAACGGTCACCATCTTGTAGGTCATGGACCTAATTGTCAATTAAGAGAATCTAAATATCATAGTATGTCAGGGGTTGGAAGGGACCTAGAAAGATCATCTAGTCCAACCCTCATGCCAGAGCAGAATCACCTAGACGAGCTCACACAGGAATGTGTCCAGGCAGCTCTTGAATGTCTCCAGAGAAGGAGACTCCACAACCCTCTTAGGCAGCCTGTTCCAGTGCTCCGTCACCCTTACTGTAAAGAAGTTGCTCCTTGTTAATACTAAACCTCCTGTGGTCCAACTTGCTCCCATTCCTTCTTGTCCTAACGTTGGATGACATTGAGAAGAGCCTGGCTCCCTCCTCCTGACATTCACCCTTAACATATTTATAAGCATTAATGAGGCCCCCTCTCAGTCTCCTCTTCTCCAGGCTGAAGAGACCCAGCTCTCTCAGTCTGTCCTCATAGGGCAGATGCTCCACTCCTTTAATGATCTTGGTGGCCCTGTGCTGGACTCTCTCCAGCAGCTCCCTATCCTTCTTGAGCTGGGGGGCCAAGAATTGGACACAGTATTCCAGGTGGGGCCTAACCAGGGCAGAGTAGAGGGGGAGANCATCTATCCATCTAGTTATGTCATCATAAAAGGCTATGAGATTAGTCAAACAGGACTTCCCCTTATGGAATCCATGTTGACTACTCGTGATAAGCCTCCTTTTCTCCAAATGCTTTGAGATAGTGGCAAGTACAAACTATTCCATCACCTTTCCAGGGATGGAGGTGAGGCTGACTGGCCTATAGTTACCAGGGTCTTCTTTCTTGCCCTTTTTTAAGATTGGGATAACATTGGCCTTCCTCCAGTCCTTAGGCACCTCTCCCGTTCTCCAGGACCTCTCAAAGATTATGGAGAGCGGCCTAGCAATGACCTCTGCTATTTTCCTCAGCACTCTTGGGTACATCCTATCTGGACCCATGGACTTGCGGATGTCCAGTTTGCTCAATTGATCTCTGACCCAAACCTCATCAACTGAGGTCAAAACTACCTTTCTCCCATCTTCCTCCATAGTTTTAAAGTACTGGGACTGCTCGTAGTTGGTGTTAGCAGTAAAGACCGAGGCGAAGGTGGCATTTAGTAATTCCACCTTCTCTGTATCCTCAGTCACCAGTGCACCCATTTCATTCCACAAAGGGCCCACACTACCTCTAGACTTCCTTTTGCTTCCAACATACTTGAAAATAGCTGAAAGACAGTAAGCCAGCAGTGAAGGTAAGTGAAGTTCACTTTGCCAGGAAAGGGTTGGGCAGGTGTAACTGAGAAATTGTAAAGTTTTTTTAGTTTTGTGGATCTTTTTGATTGTCAGTTGTGCATGTAGCAGTGAATAGTAACAGGGCTAGAGGTAATAGCAGTTGTCCTTTTATGTATTACTGACAGGATGATTATCCTCTGGGACAGCTGTATTTGTAATTAATAGCTGCTAAACATCATGAATTGCATCTTTAAAGCTGTAGTCATCATTCTTGAAAGTTTGTGCAGTCCCAAGGTAATACTACTGTAAAAGGTTATAGGGTGGTGTTCCAGCTGCTGAAGGGTAGAGTTGATATTGATGCAGGTGCCAGTATACACTATTGACCTTAACTGCTAATAAGAAGTGATACCCAAGTTAGTATGATATATAAAGGATCATCTAGTGGTATTACAGAAGTTTTCCTATTTGTGAGGTTAAACTGGAGAACAAATGCTGCAAATTGATACTCACTGGGTAACAGCAATAACAAAAGGTTTTAAACGGTGAGAGTATTGCATTGAGGAGTGCTGTTTTTCATCTCTTTGTGATGGGTTAAATTACTTGAGCTTGGAGCAGGAAGCTCATACTTATAATAGATTGAAATGAGGTTGCAGTTCCTTAGTTTTAGGATTTTGTTCTTTTGTTGGGGATTTATTTAAATGGCCATTTCAGATATGGAACAGCTTAATTCTTGCAGAAAACCACCAGGGTTTGGGTCTTTTCCCCTTCTTTCTTATTGTTTAAGAACAACTTTGCTGTTTAGATTTAGATTTTTTTATTTATTTTTGAGTTGTTTTTTTTTAAACTCAAGATGATTTTTGGAAAATACTTTGAGGGAAAAAAATTATCAACTTCTTTTTTTATAGAGGATATCTTTTCTTTCATCAGTATGTGTTTATCAGTAAGGGAAATACTTATCAGAAATGGAATTTGATGCCTAACACCATTTTCTTTTGCTCTGGGAGAGGTGCCATGCTTCCCCGCCACACACCCGAGCAATTACAATGCATGTTGTTTTCAGTGACCAAAAATTTGTTATAACTTACTGAGATCTAAATTTTATTTGGATTGTAGCTGAATAAATCACAAATACCTGAGTTTTGTGATAAGGTGTAGAAGTTGCACTAGAGCAAGTGTAGCTGACTCTGCCATTGAAGCCTTTAAGGGGATTGGAGCATCTTAGGCCTTTCTTTCTTGCTGACTTCAGCATTGTGCCTGGATGAGAAATCTAGCCAAGAAAAGCCAACATGGTAATTGAAAGAAGAGGCAGAAATAATAGATTCATTGGCTTTGTATGTAGAAAGTCTTTGAGGGTAATTCATGCTCACAAATATGTAGAGCCTGGCATAATGTGGGTCTTCAGGGTTCTATGTTTTGTGTGAGTAGTTGCAGAGATTTGGGTTTGTTTGTTTGGGGGGGAGGGTTGATTTTTGGTGGTTTGTTTTTTTTTTTTAGAAATTACAATTTGGGAGAGTTCTTACCCACTGTGCAATAAGATAGGATGGTCCACAGGAGATAGACAGGACTCTGTTTAAATGCAGTAGTATTTATTAGAAACAGCTATATGTACTTGTGTGGTAAGTGGGGGAGGAGGTTATGTGTGCCATTTGTTGTGTTGGTTTGGCATTATTTTACCTTTTTAAATAAGCGATGTGTGATGCCTTTCACTCAACACTACTTTTGCGCTTGTTACCAGTAGATTTCCAGAATCTATTGGCTAACTTGGAGCTAACTTGGAGCTATCCATAAAAACTTAAGATTGTGTTGTGGTTTACCCCCAGCCGGCAACTAAGCCACACACAGCCACTGGCTTGTCCCCCCCCAGCAGGATGGAGCAGAAAATCAGAAGGGTAGAAGTGAGAAAACTCTTTTGAGATAAATGCAGTTAAATAGGGAAAGCAAAAGCTGTGTGCACATGAAAAGCAAAACAAAGAATTCATTCACCACTTCCTATCAGCAGGCAATTGTTCAGCCATCTCCAGGACACCAGGGCTGCATCATATATAACAGTTACTTGGAAAGACCAATGCCATAACTCCAGAAGTCCCTCCCTTCTTTTTTTTCCCCCCAGCTTTATATGCCGAGCATGATGTCATATGGTATGACATATACCTTTCATCAGTTGGGGTCAGCTGTCTCAGCAGCGTCCCCTTCTTGTGTACCCTCAGCCTGCTTGCTGGTGAGGTGGTATGAGAAGCACAAACCGCCTTGACTCTATGTAAGCAGTGACTAAAACATCCCTGAGTTATCAATGCTTTTTTTTTTGAGCACAAATCTAAAGCATGACAACATGTCAGCTACTATGAAGAAAATTAACTATGTCACAGCCAAAACCAGCACAGATTGCTATTTCCAGTAGGCAGTATGTGGTTTCATATGTTTCAATTGTCTTTAGTTCAAAAAGTTGAAAACTGTTCTCTAGAAGTTTGCAAAGTTTGCATTTCTATTAAGGGTTGCCTAATGGCTTAGATTAAAACTCCTTTTATAGCTAGAAAGAAAAGACAAATCCTCACTGAAACTTCCAGTACTTTGTAATGTTGGGTTATTTGGTATAATATTGATTTCTGTTATATATATGAGGATGCTTGGAAAAATTGCTGGATATTGTGTTACAATCAAATACTCATCACAGCAAAGGGTGATATATTTACTTCCTCAAGAAAGCTACGCAGACATTTAATTGTGTTTGTTTTATGTATTATGAACATATGAAGATTCCTTTTACATAAAGCTTAAGTGATGCACAGTGTTATTGAACTTGCTGCCAGTTTCATGGTTTGTTTTGTAAATACAAGATAATTGAGCTTCATTTAAGTTTAATGTGAGCAGAGGGAGAAAGCTGCCTCTTTAAAATTTCCAGATTTTTTTCTCTTCAATAATCTGAACACTGAATGACTTACTGTTTTCAGCTATTCTTACAGCAGTGTTTTAGGCCATTATATTACTGCATGTCTGCTTTCTGTGTTACCTCCAGCGTCTAGCATAAGAATTAACCTTAACCCACGTGTGGTATAGTTTGATATTCATTTCAAGCCATGTACTGTTTGCATCAACATAAGAGTTCTTTTGGTGGAATAAAGATTTAAAAGTTTCTGAAATTTAGAAACTTTACACTTGTGCTGGCAGGGGACTGGTCTTGGTGGACCAGTGATGTTGTAAGGTCATGGCATTTTTGGGTTTTTTCAACTTCATTTTCAACCTCATTAATGCTTACAAATATATGTTAAGGGTGAGTGTCAGGAGGAGAGAGCCAGGCTCTTCTCAATGTCATCCAATGTTAGGACAAGAGGGAATGGGAGCAAGCTGGACCACAGGAGGTTTAGTATTAACACGAGGAAAAACTTTTTTACAGTAAGGGTGACGGAGCACTGGAACAGGCTGCTTAAGAGGGTTGCGGAGTCTCCTTCTCCGGAGACATTCAAGAGCTGCCTGGACACATTCCTGTGTGACCTCGTCTAGGTGATCCATCTCTGGCAGGGGGGCTGGACTAGATGATCTTTCTAGGTCCTTTCCAACCTCTAACATTCTATGATTCTAGGAGTGGGTGAGATATCTTCTGATGTTTTGAGTGAGTTCTATTTGATTCTGCCAGGCAAGATCAAGACGATACAATATGAGAAATATATTGTTAAGTATTGTGAAAGACGCTTAGAAAAATTGATAGTGTACACAAATTGAAATGATGCTGAAGAGGCTCTGTTTTCCAAGGGCTGTAGTAGAATCATAGAATGAATCATAGAAT
>VWZO01015251.1:0-17454 GCA_013396975.1 Bucco capensis
CAGCCTTGGTGATTCTGTGATTCTGTGTAATCAGTTAGCCAAAAAGGAACCAGCCTGGGAGTCAGTCTGAGGATAGAGAGGTATTACACCTTAGGACAAATGCTTCCTGCAAGTGGGATGAATCACTTTCTGGAGATGCTTTTCTCCTTCTCTTGATTACAAAAGGATCTAAATTAGACTTCACAGCTGAAGTTAGGTGAGATGAACCCCCATTGGAATGCACGTTTATAGTGAGTGGATGGAAAATTCACATTTAACTGCACTCATTTGCATGGGGTGTAGGGGAAATAAACACAGATAAAGACCTAGGAAGCAGATAGTAACACATATTATTAATTTAAAAAATAAAATGTGATGTCTTTTATGAAATAAAGTATTAAGTAGAAATAAAGGAGAGGAGAAGTAACTGGATAGGGAAGGTAAATGTTCTGTGGTCATGTTCTTCAACCACAGAGTGAATGCTGTTTCACTTTGCAGTGGCCTGTGGGAGGCCATGGATGCTGCAGTGTTGGCACTGAAATCCAGAAATATGTCTGAAGCCAGGGAAGAAAGAGGTAGCAACATTGGTGGACAATACAAATAATTTGCTGTGTCGTTCCCAGGATCATACAATCATTATGATTAGAAAAGACCTCTGAGATCAAGAAAACCATTCACCCAGAATTACCATGCCACCAAACCATGGCCCCAAGCACCACATCTAGATGACTTTTGAACACTTCCAGGGATGATGATTCCACTACCTCCCTGGGCAGCCTGGGCCAATGCCGGATAACCCTCTCAGGGAAGAAATTCTTCCTAATATCCAATCTCACTAGCCTCCTCCCAACAGCTTTTGACTGGAAAACATTTTCAGGGAGACAAGTTGTTCTTTAACAATCGGCCAAGTTATACACTGGGTCTTAGCAGAGCTTCTCTTTTTAGACTGTTCCTAACACTACATTCAGAGATAAACACATTCCCCTGAAGTCCTTCACAAGTATGTCCATAACACAGACATCTGACATCCTATATTGCATTATTAAGCTTGTCTATTTTTCACAGGGAATGGTTCTCCCTTCTCTAGCCAAACTGAGTAGGTAACCATAGTCTGTTGCCCTTTCCTACCAGATCTGTTTGGATGGACAGAGAACAGCCTCCTTTCAAAGCAGGGATGTCTCCAGGGAAAATCTTTTTTTCTTACTAACCCAGTCCTGTCATAAGCAAGGCAAGACTTAATTTTCAAGGCAGTGACCATTGGAAGCACTGAGGGATCTTAAAATGGACCTGTTGAGGCTTGACAGTTCTTAAAACCAAGCCACAGTTATACTACCTAAATGAAGGCACAAATATGTGTAAAATTTAGGGAAAAGATTGCCTTCATCTCAAGCAGCCTGACATCAACCAAATGGTCATGAAAATCCTGTCTTTCTTCTTGAAAAATGCAGCAACCCCTAACCAATGCAGTAATACTCAGTTTCTCTTTCATAGCCCAGCTTTTCCTCAAATGGAAATAAATTTTGCATGCAGTAGGATCTTCATCTATTTTTCATGAATTATAGTTTAGACAGTCCTGTGCAATCCTTTCTGAGCACTGCAGGCTGCTCCAAGCCTCCTCCTCCTTGGCTTTTATACAGAAGGTGTCAGATCAGAAAACTAGAAAACCTCATTCTAGGGATTTTTGTGTGTGCCAGTGGATATTCCTCAAGGCAAAATCCTTGAATCACGTCAATCCTGAAGGAAAAGAGTATTTTTATTTCCAGAATGATGGGTATTGAGGCTTGAAAAAGGTCATTTTAGAGCATTTACTTTTTCCCAAAGCAGACTTGTCCCTTAAAGAGTTTATTGCAAAGAGCTAACCACAACTGAGCTCAGGCAAGGAGGCACCATGAGCACTGCTCTAAAATCAACCCTGTCTTGGTCACACATCACTTGTCAACTTGATTGAAGCCTCATGAGACATCAGTAGGCACAGGAAACTATCAAAACTGGTCCCTTTTAGCCAGAAGCTAACTTCAGCTTCTATTGCACTGATCAGGCAGGGGAAAGGGGTGGAGAAAAATTCTCTGCATTAGAAACAGCCACAAAAGTTAATGCTCAGACTGACTGGCTAGGAAACTTAACGACTTGAAATAAGCAACCCACAGATTCTGTTTCAGTTTGAAAAGAGCTGAAATTCTGAGGGGAAAATGGCAGTTCTAAATGAAAGCTCCTACTGACTGTGTCTGATGAAAACCCTCAAGACTCCCTGAGACAAACCTCTCCACAGCAGACCTAGACAATGCAGATCTTCAGCAGCATCTTGCTACTGCTCATTTCCAAGAGGACAAATCCTAATTCTGATCACAAGATACTCTAAAACATTTTGGATTTGGGCTTTTTTTTTTCTTTCAAATGTCACCTTAAAGCGATCATTCACTACCTCCTTGCTGTAGAAGGCAGCTCCTGTGTTCAGCCCAGGGAGAACTGCAGGATGTTGGATGATGGTGAGATCCCTGGAAAATCAAATAGCCCATCACTTTGCCCAAGTAATGATTTGTTCAAAGGTCAGGAAGTGCAAGAGTTCACTTGAATATTCTGTCGGTGACACCAATTAAATGCTAAAAAGCCCACATAGTTTGAAGTATTGAAGGACATACTTGGAAAATGTAGGATTATACAGTAGCAGTGGGCAAGATAAAACAGCACCTTTCTATTGGAATGTTTATCTCAATTCTTAATGTAGTTAAGAGTTCATTATTAATTTAAAGCCTAATAATGTGATTTGCTAACTCACAGCACTTCCATACACTCTATCCCTCTCTTCTGCTGGAAATAACATTAGAAGGTAATAGATAAAAAAAAAAAGCCACCCCAAGCCCCTAGTATTTAAATAACTAAATCCAAGCTCACCTCTTGGGCTTTGTTGCCTGCTGGCTGTGGAACTGACATGGTTCTCAACTTCTGTTGAATAGGCTTCTCAAAAAAGGGTTTACAATAAGTCACTGTCTCTTCCACCTCTCCTGGGAGAACAAAGGACCCTGCTGAATAAAAAATAGTCAACTTGAACATTCCATTCAGTGCATAAATTAGCATGAGCTTCAACAAGACCAAGTGCAGGGTCCTACACCTGGGTCGGAACAATCCCCACTATCAATACAGGCTGGGGGATGAGATGATGGAGAGCAGCCCTGCAGAAAAGGACTTGGGGATGCTGGTGGACAAGAAGCTGGACATGAGCAAACAGTGCACGCTGGCAGCCCAGAAGGCTAATCGCATCCTGGGCTGCATCAAAAGAAGCGTGGCCAGCAGATCCAGAGAGGTGATTTTGCCACTTTACTCTGCTCTGGTGAGACCTCATCTGGAATACTGTGTCCAGTTCTGGAGCCCTCAATACAGAAAGGACATGGATCTGATGGAGCAGGTCCAGAGGAGGGCCACAAAAATGATCAGGGGGCTGGAACACCTCTCCTATGGAGACAGGCTGAGGGAGCTGGGGTTGTTCAGCCTGGAGAAGAGAAGACTTTGGGGGGACCTACTAGTGACTTTCCAATACTTAAAGGGAACTTACAAGAAGGCTGGAGAGGGCCTGTTTGCAAAGGCCTGCAGTGAAAGGACAAGGGGCAATGGTTTTAAATTGGAGAGGAGTAGATTTAAACTGGACATTAGGAAGAAGTTCCTCACCACAAGGGTGGTGGAACACTGGAACAGGTTGCCCAGGGAGGTGGTTGAGGCCCCATCCCTGGAGGCATTCAAGGCGAGGCTTGACAGGGCTCTGGGCAACCTGATCTAGTTGGGGATGTCCCTGCCCACTGCAGGGGGGTTGGACTGGATGACCTCCAGAGGTCCCTTCCAACCCTAACCATTCTATGATTCTATGAAAATCCTATGTAAAACAAGGTAGTGCTCAGGCACAGGCAGAAGCTTCTCAGTCCAAGTGTGCTATACTTACTGTTGCATAATACAGAATACAGGCAGCTACCTTTAGAACAGAGCCATGCAGTCCTGAGCTAAAATCCAGGTAATAAAATAGACTGTACTAAGGGAAAATCAAACTTGGATGAAAATATACAGGTAGCACTTCTTTCTTGAAGGCACTGAGTTAAAAATCTGGATGTAAATACTCCTGAACTCAGAGAACACCTGAGATCAGATTCATCTCTTCCATACCAAAGGAGGAAGGTCCTGAGCAGAGATGGCTGCAGTGGGAGTTATAAAATACCAGACTGAATCCTGATCCTGCCATTGATCACCTGAGCAGTCTGATTCCATTCTCTTCTGCCAGAGTTTCACCAGCTGCAGGCAGGCTATAAAGAATTTTTGCAAAGCATCTTAACATGACTCTCCTGAAATATTAAGTCCAAATACCTGACAGAAGTGCTAATATTCCCCAATAGAGTGCAGATGGCTCTTTTGTCCAAGGATATGTCCTGGATCTTTGTTCCTCTCTGAACTTTCCAGAGATACTTGAGAGGACTTCCCTCCTCTCTGGGACACAGCAATATGTGACCTTTCCCCACAGGCAGGATTGAGTCCACAGTTCACAAATGCACAGACTTTCTGAATCACTTTTCCTTTACATAGTTAAGCAAAATGTTCATGCTGGGAGCTTTGGGTTTGCTTTCTGTGACAGCTTAGAAGGATATGGCTTAGGTTTAGCAATATCTTCTAACATGACTCACTCTCAGCTCTGCTGCAGCACAGATGTGTCCATCTTGTCTCAGGAACATTTGTCTGAAGGATCTTAAGGGGACCATATGTCATGCAATGTAGTTGAAGGATCATGTTAAGCTACCTACTATTTTTTCTGGTTAATAGCACAAGTTTCTTTACAGCTTTATACAACATATTAGGAGCTTGATTTCCTCTTAAAATGTCAGAATAAATTTTAAGAGTGTTGCTTAAATGTTAGCTAATGGAACTAAAATGAGGGTACACAGATCTACAGCGAAGAGGAAGCACAAGTCTTATGCACAAGTGTTGTGAGGAGCAGCTGAGGGAACTGGGTTTGGTTAGTCTGGAGAACAGGAGGCTCAGGGGAGAACTTCTCACTCTCTACAACTTCCTGAAAGGAGGATGGAGCCAGGTGAGGGTTGGTCTCTTCTCCCAGGTGACTGCACAGTGCTGTGGCACTTAGTGACATTGTTTAGTAGGCATGGGGGTGTTGGATTGATTGTTGGACTTGATGATCTTGGAGGTATTTTCCAACCTTAATGATTCTATGAAGTGGCTATTTATCTCTGCCTGCACACTTCTACCACAGTAGTGAAGTTACATTCTCCTCTAAGTCTTCAATTGAAAATAAAGATTTCCTAGCTAAGCCTTCATAAAAAATCCATTATCAAATTCTTCATTTAGTTTTCGTCTGGGAATTGTGTAGTATTTCAAAGCCAGCAGGGCTTTGAACTTGTAAAGTAGAATGTTCTTTAGAAAAGAGCTGAATTCTTTCCCTTGGGTATCTCATTTCTGGATTTTCATCTTTTAGTTCATGACTCACATACAGTTGGTTTCCAGTTTCCATGCCTATTCTCTTGGTTGCTTATCTCTATCTCTAGTTATCTCTGTGCACGTTCTCAGCACAGCATCTGATCTTCCTCCTGACCAGTTAGATGACAAAGCTTTCTGGAAAGAGCAGCAGAGCCCACAGGTCTATCTGCTCTATCTTCACATGCTCTGCAACTACTTTTTTTTTCTGTCTTTCATAACTTGGGTCAAAACTGTTTGCAGCACAGAGGAAGATGTGAATGCTAATGTAAAAGCAATGGAATCTTCTGCTGGTGTTTCAAAGTGGCACCCTGAGTATCCCTCACTGAAGGACGGAAAGCCTGGACATCTGGAGGTTTATGTATCACTTCCTGATATAAACACTGATTATTTCTGTACTAAGAGCTTCCCCCTCACCTCCTGAGACCAATCTGCAGAGACACACTGAGGAGGAAGCACTGTTATGCAACAGTCTGGCAATGGCTCAGAGAGACAACTCTTTAAAATGAGGACAACAGAAGGAAATATACTTTTGCTAAAAGCAAGAAGTGCTTGCCATACTCAGAACCTCAGTTCCACTGTTTTAGGGCTCATTACTGATGCAAACAATGCTTCAACTTCCCTTCAATCACCCCATAAGAATCTGGCAATCACCCTTTGTTTGCCAGTAGACTTGCTTTGTCTCCCTATCCTGGCTGACTGACAGCATCTGGAAGTCTGATGGGGAAATGCTGCTTTCCCTGATAATGTTTAATCAAGAAACTCCTTCAGAGAGACAAATCTGGGAGTTTTGACAGTCCTCTTTCTCAGGGGGAGCTCCCAGAAGAACTGGAGGCTACTGTAAGTTCTAGCCAGTACCTCACAGCTGGTTTAGGATGATGCTACAGCACGAGTGGATGATGATCCTAATTAAGCTGCTAATTATGTTCTCAGTGGAGGTGATTAATTAGCAACAGTAAAGCCTTGGATACTGCCAGCAGCACCATATGGAGAGATAACTAAGCAGGCAGTGATTTTGAACTGCACCTCTCACAGCAGGAAGTCAACTTCCTGGAGGACACAGCAGCAAACTCTGAGGATTTCACCCCAAGTTCAGCATGCTTTAATGAGGGCAGGTTTGGAAAAGAAGCAATTCTCTGTAGTCCCTTTCCTCCTCCCGTGACAAACCCACAGAAAGTGATTACTACATCTGTGAGCACTGCTGAGTTGGGTCTTCTGCTCCTTGTGTACCACTGACATGAATTATAAGTAGAGAAAAACAAGAATCTGTTGGCACAGACCTGATCTGAACTTTCAGGAGTGAACAAGTTCAAAGCTTTGTCTATATCTGTAGCTTTGCTGCAGCCAAATGATGCCCAGATACATTAAGAAAAGTTTTTCCTCCTTCAGACACTACACTTCACAAAAATGCTGTTGATGGGGAGCTGAGAATGGAGGGAGTGATAACACCAACAACAACAAAAAAGCTTAAAAGCTAAATTTTGCAGTCTCCTCTGATTCTCAGGCTTCAGGCTGTTAGCCCCAAAGAACTGTCTAGTGTGAAATGATCTCAAGGCAGTGCTAAATGGATTGCAGAGACTGGAGGAGAAAACAAAGAGATTCACCAGTTGTGGGGAGCCCCATACTTGAAAAAAAAGTCCACATAAGTTAACTTCAAATCCTTTCTCAACCTGATTTTTCTAGCTGTAAATACAGGTTCAAAATACAAATGGAAAGGCACAGATTATGGAAAAGAACAGATACCGATATAATTTGCCTAAAGAATTAGTGAAAGAATCAAAGACTTAATGCTTGGCCTTAGCTTCAAAGTAACTGAATCACTTGGGTTCTCCTCACCCTCTGTGGAGTTACAGTGAAATGGGACCTTGAAAAGACAAGTTTACAAGCTGGATGAGGGTGAGACTCTGCCATCCTTGCCTATGCAGCCTCACCCAGGTATTTCATGAGTCCTATTTTCATTTTCTCTTGTCTTTAAAGAATAGGTCTCCAAATGTGCTTTTCACACATTTTCTACTTTATACAAACATTAGATAAGTATCCTTCCAGCCCTGCAGCAAGTGATTTGTCACCAGTCCTGGAAATTAATTCTTTGGGTAAAACATAGTGACTAGGCATTCTCCATCTATCCCTGGAGAAAGCCTGATCATCTCTCTTGCTGCCTTAAGCTACTTAGAGTTACAGATGAAATTCAGTGAGCAAGAGCAATTAAACAGCTCACCCTACATACACTGCCTCTACAGGAGGCATTAAAGCTATGGTTTGAGGCAGCAATTTCACTTTCCCAACCATGGTTTGCTGTGCCCAACTCCCACAGGGTTCAGGCTTACAGCCCGGTGCTGTCTAATGAAAACAGCTAGAAGGAATTGGCATGCCAGCCAAATCAAACGGCTGCTTTTGTTCTGTGAGCTGCAGCCATCCACACTTTAAAACACTTTGGACTGTGGAAAAGAAATTGAGGGGGGGGAAAAAAAGGAAAAATCCCACTAGAATGATTCTTCCAAGACACCTCCCAAAAAGCACTGGTTTAGGTGGGATGTTTTAACACCCATTTTCTGTCATGATTTTCACACTGTCAGCTTGGAGCACTGCCCTTTCAGTGTGAATATTTATTGTATGAATGTACAGTTGCTAACTCAGCTAACTGGTCTGCCCTTTCAAGCGAGATGAAGCATAGAGATACTGAACTGTTGCTGATATCAAGCAGAGATAAAAGCTTGGTGTAATTGGATTAGCAAGGTATGTTTTTTCTAATGGAATGTCCTAGCTTGTTTTGCCAATAGTCAGTCTTAAATCTCTCCTTTGTTCTGACATACAAGTGGCAGCAGGTAAAAAGGCCAGCAACAGAATGTATGCAAGTCTGTTTCACACTCTGTCTCCCTTATATACTAACTACAATTCTTCAGGTGGTCAATGGAAATACTATTCTATATTACTTTATTTGAGGTGCTGGAGCATGTCCAGAAAAGGGCAGTGAAGCTGGTGAAGGGTCCAGAGCACAAGTGGTGTGAGGAGCAGGTGAGGGAACTGGGGTTGCCTAGTCTGGAGAAGAGAAGGCTCAGGATAGACCTTCTCACTCTCTACAACTCCCTGAAAGGAGACTGGAACAAGATGGGGGTTGGTCTCTTTTCCTAGGTGACTAGTGACAGGACAAGAGGAAATGGCCTCAAGTCGTGCTAGGGGAAGTTCAGGTTGGACATTAGGAAGAATTTCCTCCCTGCAAGAGTGGTTAGGCATTGGCAGAGGCTGCCCAGGGGAGTGGTGGAGTCACCATCCCTGGAAGGGTTCAAAGAACTTGTAGACATGGCATTTGGTGACTTGGTTTAGTGGCATGAGGGTGTTGGCTGATGATTGGACTTGATGATCTTGGAGGTCTTTTCCAGCCTTAATGATTCTGTGACTATTAGAAAGACGCAACACTATTTTACATTTTACTTTGCATTTTGTTGCTATGGTTTCTACAGGAGTAAGATTCCACCTCTCTTATTATGAAGCCTGTCAAGTGGATTTTCACATTGAAGACAATTATCAAGTTATAAGTCCTATTTTCTACACTTAGGAGTTAAGGGGAAATCTTTCATTTTGACTCAACAGCTATCTCCACTGAAGAAGACCTGGGCAAGACCCAGGTTGTGGGTTTCCCGGGTATAAGTTTGGATGCTCTTCACTTTCCTTAGAGAGTTTAGGAGGAACTAGCTTCTGGCTGTGTAGTGCTCTGATGTTATAAAATACAATCCCAATGCTTACTGTCATTAGTGAGCACTGTTGATTGCTTAGGAGCTAATCCAGCTTCTTCCTGAACTGAGGCAGCCTGTGGCAGGAGGTTGTGCAGGGAGTGCTGTCTCCTGGGAAGAGATGAGGAGACTGAAAGCCAAATCAAGTGTCCTGTAAAAAGCAAGCAGTTAGCACACTGCTAATCTACCCTAGTGCTACAATGTTGTGTTTATTATCTTTATAATCACCAATAAAAGCACTAAGTGAAAGGTTTGCCCAATGCGGCTTGCATAAAGTGCAATTCAGACAGCACAAGCAGATGATCATTTTTGATGGTGATTCCCATTTTATTTAAACACAGACTGTTTGACTTGGGCTTTCTAAATGCAGGTGATTAACATTTACTCTTGCACACACACAAATACACAGAAATGACTGAAAAAGCCTGGAGAGAGGCAAGGTCTGTCATGGTCCAGAAAGTGGTGAACTATCTCCAAGTTCTGGCAGAGCTCTTCTCTCCTCACTGCCCTAATTGATTGGTATTTTAGTGCTGGGCTTGTTTCCTACCATCCGATTTTGAACTAGAGAGATCGAACAATACTTCCACCAACTAGACACAGCCAATTCTCATTTCATTATGATACAAGTGAATCACATGGAATCACAGAATCATTAAGGCTGCAAAGGACCTCTAAGATCAGCAAGTCCAACTAGAAAGAGATGATCCTTCTAGGTCCCTTCCAACCCCTGACATACTGTGATACTGTGAAAGACAGATCAATGTCCTACAAAGGAAGAAAAGGCCATGTATGAGTAGTGCACTCTAAAGAAATCGTTGATGTCTGTCCCTGCTACAGGACTGCTATCTTACTACCTCCTTCCTGAAATGCCCAGGTTTGAGAAAGACTTTTTGATATAAAGGAAAGCCTAATCAAATCTTATCAAATGACAAGAACCAAGGAAGTGAGGAGCAAACTCCTGCTCTGAAACAGCTTCTTGCAGTGACCTTAGGCAAATCTCTGTGGCTTGGGTTTTTTGTGCAGTCACAGTTATTAATTTAATTAATCCCTAAAAGATTGTCAGTTCTAATGGTAATAACACACAAGCACCTATGACAGACAAAGAACTACAGACACCAGATTTCTCATCACTTTTTAGAAGTGGATGAGTTGAAATGATAATGCAAGTATTTATTATAATCATGTACCTGAACATAACTTAAAATGATCATCACTGGAATTCTTAAAGAAGCTCACTGTGAATTCAAAATTAGTCTTAAATCTATTTAAGCCCAGGATGGAATCATTTTAATAGGAAGGGACAACCTTTTCATTAAATATTTCCACTTTACTGATCTCTCTCTTAGCACCCACGTTACTTTGTAGGGAAACTTTTATAATCAGAATCATTTCAATGCAAAAGAGAAGGGCAGAAATTGTAGAAACACTGCTGACAAGAAGTGTTCTGCAATTCAGAAACATCTTAGAGAATTATCTAGGTTGGAAAAGACCTATCGAGTCCAACCAATTCTTGAAAAGAACTGCTTAGCAGGACATAGTGTAATAAGTATTCCTTACAATTTATGATCTCGTTACCTCTGTGAGTGAGGAAATGAATCCTTTAATTTGGGGAATTTTCTAGCAATAGAAGGACTGAGGAAAAAGATCTTTTTTAGAGAGAAGCAGTTCTTTAAACCATATCCATACCCTTGCATCCAAAGATAGACAACACTAGTGAATCTGAAGGTGAGGCAAACTTACCATTGCATGTGCCTTCACACACATGTGCATCTTCCACAGCTCCACACCTGGCCACCTGCTGGAAAAACCCCACATCGGAAAACAGTTTCAAATACATGGAAGTGTATGTATTCAGTTCCTTCTAGCACAATCTAGAGCAAAAGCATTCAATTGTCTGCTTCATCTTCTCCATTCCCCTCTGCATTTTGCCATGAAAGCCTCTGAATTTTCTTTGAAATGTGTAACCCAAAGGAAATACTTTTGCAAATAGGCAAAAGAATTGCTGTCAGAATTGCTGCCTATCAACTCCAGTGATGAGAAAGAAGCTCAAGCTGCACAGCAACTTTTTCAGGGACTTAGTGGGAAGAGAAAAAAGGAAAGTATCTTCACAGGAAAAAGCTCTAGGAGAAATGACTCTGCAGCTTTGCAGTCCCACTGCATGAGGCAAAGACAGTCCGTGCTGGAGGCAAAGCAGAGCTTGAGCCTTCTCTTTTGATACTAATGGGGAACTGAAGGGCAAATAAAAAAGGTGAGAATTATGACATTTTTTGTATTTCACTACTGCTTCTTCAGGCTGATGTTCCTTGAAAACAGGCTGAACTACCTCTACCATACCACAAGAAGAGAGGGTTCTTATTTCAGGTAGCACTCTGAAGAGAGGCCCTTCCCAGCCTGTGTGCACATAGTGTCACCATGGAGGATTTACTTTATGCACTGGGCAGTCTTCTGTGCTTCCAGCAAGTAATTAGATGCTCTTAGATGATTTTTTCCAGCCTGCTTTGCCACCATTCTCATCAACACTTACATAACCTTTATACTATAAAAGCACATACTTGTTAATGGTTGAAAAGAATTGTAGATGGTGATGCTCTCCACCTTCATTCCCATAGGAAGAAGCACAGCAACAAACTGCAAGTACTTTGTAAATGAATAAAGCAAAAAATCAGGCATGTTCTGCTCATAATTCCCCCCTTTGAAGAAAACCAAAGGGAACCTCACCACTCCTTCAGACAGACTGAGATAATCTCCACCAGAGCCAGCAGCTCTCCAGCTCTCATTTATCACTGTCTGTAGGGAGATAGGCAAGAATACTTCTAGGCATGAAATAGGCCCAAAATCATAGTCCAAGCTCCTCCTGCTTTACCCATACAGCTCCTTTATGGGGTAGTTTGAAAAAGTGGATGCAATGCTCCTGGAGCTAGAACTGAAACCCTACACAGGAGCAGGCTGATTCCATGAGAACAGTGCAAGTCATCATAACCTGTCTGAAACCCAGCATTTAGAGCAGCAGCATTGTTTTCAGGAGCAGTTTTTCCCCTCTTTCCTTTCCTCAGAGCAGGGTGAAAGGTTCCAGTGGCCTGCATTACAGCCTCCTCCTGCTTCTACAGGAGCAATTTTGCTGATGCATTCTGCTATTACTGAATTTGTTCCTAACACTGCTAAAGTGACGAAAACGTGCAGTCATGCCTGAAACTTTTTTTCCTGTAGCAACACAGGCAAGCATTAAGATGTTCCATTAAAGAAAGGATAATGGAAGTTGCACCTTGCTTTATGGGACAGAAAGCCCATTCCAAGTGGCTAAAGGAAGAGACCCAAAGGCAGTATTAACCCAATGAGGCAACCCTTCATGAGAAGAATAGCAACAAGATTTTTGTCATTATTCAGCTGACAGAATGGGATTGTTTTAAAAGCCTTGCTGGAGTCGACCTCAAAGGCATCTGCTAGTAGGGAGGAAAATGACAGGGAAGAAAATGTGCTCTTTGGCTGAGGCTGAGCACATCCAGCATCGGAAGGCACTTAGGTGTGTTGCTCTGTGTACTGCACCAAGTGACCTGCTGCTTCTGTTTTACTAAAGAGTTTAATGAAGGGAATTGTTGAGTACAGACTAGATCACAGCTCAGATGTTTGTTCCTGAGGCAGGAAGGCAGGAGTTCTTAACAAGCGATGTCCAGAGGACGTCTGTTGTTTTCTTGTCCCCACACATTAAATCCCTAATCTCATATGTTTCAGGAGATTAAAAATGCCTCTGGCCTGCCTACTGTTTACTCTGAAGCATCAAGCTTCAGTAACACAGAACTCAGAACTTGCTAACATCCCCCGGAAACAAAACAAACCTGTGCATGCTGGCATCCACACTCTCATATAGGAGATTTTCTCCTTTTTGCCAACCTCTACCATTAAGCACACTCTCTCTCAGTTGGAAGCATCACAAAGGTCCTTGCAGGATCCCTTACTTATTAGTCAGATTACAGCAGCTCTTCAGGAGAGCAAATGCCACTGCCAAAGGTGATCCCTGCAGGTGCCTCTGGAAGCATGACACATTTAGGGAGTACTTGAAATATTTGCCTTGGATGGGATAAATAGCACCAGCCTCTTAACATTTGGACAGTGTATCTTCCCACACTTTCATCTGTTTGAATATGGTGCTAGGCCACATGGACAAATGTTAACTTATTACCTCCTTCTCCTTTGGCTCTGCTGGAAGAGACTCCCACATTTCTTTGCTCCTTCCAGGTGAGCCATCCTGTTTATTTCTGGTTGATAATTCAGAAGGCAAAAATGTTTTCCTGAAGGAGTCCTCTTTACTTCCTTGACTTTTCTTCCCCTCTTCCTCTGCAAGGAGAATCACAGCAGTTCAGAAAACATAATGCACTATGCATGAAAAAGATCTAATATTGACTTATTTCACACAATCCCTTTTCCTCTCCTGCTCAGTGCTTCCATGTGCATCATATACATGCATTCTGCAAGCTTTAATCACCAATTCAAACATGCAGTTTGAATTTCCAAGTGCACAGAGTATCACCTGTTCCTCAATACTGAAGAATTCCTTCTCTCAAAAGCTTATGCAAGGTACAGAAAACTTGATAAAATTACCCAAGAGCTGCAAACAGCCCCCAAAAGCAAGACAGTGAGGTGACACTTGAGTTTTTATTTGAAAACTTTTGTTTAAATGCTTTTGTGAATTCTGCACAAAATGCCATATTACAAATGTTTTGCCAGTGCATTGAGAGAAGATTGGAATAACTTCTTTCATCTTTATTTGCTACCTCAGCAGTGCCTAATTTGGCCCTCACTGAAAATAGGGAACTATTTAGAAACAGAACTCAGTCTTTCAATGATAACCCGTTTCATCTTTCAGCCCTTTAACAACGGCTTGGACAACCAAGAGCAAAATTAAGACAACTCTTAGTGCTTCTGACTGTCCTGCCAGCCAGGGCCATGGGACAGCCAGCAGAATTAGGATACAGCTAGGTGATCATCAGACGAAAGTCAATGTGACAGACTGAATCTAGGTGCTGATTAAAGAGTGGGACAAGTATATCCATTGAAGCAGGGAATTCTGAACCTAGGCTGAATAGGATTTTTTCCTACAACATGGCAAAAAATAGACAACATTGAGCCATGTCCCAAGGAATTCTGAATCCCCAGGGCCAGAGCTGGAGACACACAGAATGGGCTGGCTAGCCTGGGCAGAACCTGCAGGCCACACTCACAAGAGTCAAGGGTCACAGAAAGTAAACTGTAGCAGACCAGAGCAATCTAGCAAATAGATTTTAATGCTCAGACCTCCCAAATCCCAGGTCTCTTGATACCACATCTGGCTTCTGCCCGCTTTTTTAGGAAGTAGCTTCCAAAAACAGTATTTGGAAGAAGCAGTACAAATGGGCAGTCTACCTACACATTCTCTTTGTCAAGTCATGGAAGAGAAACCCTCTTTTAAATTCCTGACAGGTAAAATGGTCACCCACTCTCTGATGATGTTTTTACTGTCACCCTACTACTGTTCAAATTACCGTGGGATCACTTTGCCTTCCGTTGCTGGTAAAATTCTGGCAAGATTACTTTTGAACAGACTAATCCTGACTATAGCAGAAGGAATTTTACCTGAAAGCCAGTGTGGTTTTAGAGCCAACAGGAGTACCACAGACATGATATTTGTTCTAAGACAACTGCAAGAGAAATGTAGGGAATGGAACAAAAGTCTCTATGTAACCTTTGTTGATCTCACCAAGGCTTTTGATACTGTGAGCAGAAATGGTCTATGGCAGATTTTGGAACATTTAGGCTGTCCCCCCAAGTTTCTTAAAATGATTATCTTATTATATGAGAATCAGCATGGCCAAGTCAGATATGGCGATGCACTTTCTGAGCACTTTCTAATAACTAACGGCATGAAACAAGGCTGTGTTCTTGCACCAACTCTAATCACACTCTTTTTCAGCATGATGCTCCAAAGGGCCATGGCAGCATTTGATGACCAGGATGGTATCTACATTCGATATCGTACTGATGGAAGCCTATTTAACCTAAGGCGTTTGAAGGCCCATTTCTATGGCTAGGCTTCGTGAATGAAGATCCAGGGAGGGCTCCACCCACACTCCTCATCAGCGCCTTTTACAAGCGCACTAATAAAAATAGGATAGCGGATAGCACCCTCGAGCATGCGCAATGGATTTATTTTAGGTGAGACACAGCATGCGCAAAGCTGGACCCCACCCTTTAGTCCTAAGGTTCATCTGCCAGGGCCTAGCAAGTTTGGACGCTGTCAGCGAAGTCCTTAGGATGGAGGTTTTATTAGAGTGTCCTTCTCTTAGATGGAAGGCCTTACAGGGCTAAACGAGCTCCATCTGCCCAGGTTTGGAATCAGAGTTGTCCCTCTCCTAGGATGACTGCCAGAAGGCTAATGAGCACATCCTGCCCATGTAAGGATTATAGGAACATGGGTTTCACTCCCCACACTTTACCGTGGGTAATGAGTTTAATGCTCCCTCTGCTGTCGGCACNTGAAGAACTACTGCCTTCCTAAGATCATGCTTTATGGTGAACTTGCCACTGGCTGTCGCAAGAGAGGAGCCCCAAAGAGGAGATACAAGGACTCCCTGAAATAACATCTCAGCCTTGGCCATATTGATCACCTTAACTGGTCTACTCTGGCCTCCAATTGGGAGGTCTGCAGACACACTATTTTTAATGCCGTGGATGTTTTTGAGAAGGCGCGCAGGATCACTCTGGAGGAGAAAAGACAGCGTGGAAAGAATCGTGTCTTGCAGATTATACCTCCTAAGGAGTCCTTCTGCTGTGCCTTTGCAACCAATCTTGTCTGTCCCGCATTGGCCTTTTCAGCCATCAGCACGCTTGTAAAAAGCGCCTGGGAAGAGCGTGGATGGAGAGCCCTCCCCAGATCTTCATTCGCGAAGCCTAGCCATGATGATACTTTCTTGGAATAATTAGATGACTAGCTTGAAAAGCTGCAATCTTCTGTTATGGTAGTGGTAAAACACAATAGGCTTCCTGTTCTGTACTAAGAACTGACAAGTTTTATATTAAAGACTGACAAGCCACAAAAGGATATTAATGTACTTTAGGGCAGGTATGTATTAGAAAATGATGCAGCCAAACACGAGCAGAGCTACAGAGTAACACTAGGGACTGAGGACTCACTATCCTCTCCGGGCACAGCAGGAGCCTTTATGGCTGAGAAGTGAGAAAAAGCTCTTGGAAGCCAGGTCAAGAGAGAGGCAAAAGGCATCAGCAACATCATTCATACAGCTGATGATAGGCTCTCAATAAACATGATATTCCTGCACAAGCCCCATGCCTAGCTTGGATACTACTGTGGTCATTCTTTTGGGATATAAATCAGATCATCCTTCTCCAAAAGATAGGTTCTGAATCCTCCAAATAAAATAAGATCACTTTTAGCTTCAAAAGATCTATGACACAGAATTGGGCAGTTATAACTGGAAAGTAGACATGAGCTGACAAACTTATTTTATTAGGTTATATATTTTCTGGATAGTTGAGCTATTGTCACAGCTAAAAAGTTAGATTACAGCTATTAAGAGACCAAGTGCATTCCTCGTATTTATGTGTCATTTCCCAAGCCCAGACTACAGCTAGAAGCACTAACCCTTTTCCTAAGAGGTAAGTCAGAAACTACTGTAAGAACCTTTTTTTTTGGTGAAGACCATTGGCAGAGTTATTGAGTTAGAGAATATTAAATATTACATTTGATGAAACACTCCCAACGGCAGTGTGACACTAGCTTCATGACTGCAAGTGAAGAAAAATTCAGAAGGAAAAGAAAAAAGTCTCAGGGACCCAAAGCAGCTCCTCAGAAGGAAGATGCTCCCAGTGCCCGCCTCATTTTTGTAGTTCTCTGCTGGACTCACTCCAGGAGCTCCATGTCTCTTTTGGCCTGAGGAGCCCAAGGAATCACTCTGTTGCTAGCCTCAGGGCCAGTAAGATCCACCTTCAGCTCTCCAAAGTAACTAGTGCTACCTAGAGTTTCCCAATGCCTGCATCACCTAACTGGCTCTTTTGAAGCAGTAACAGTTGTGATCTTAAAAAGTATTAGGAAAAACAGCACACAGAAATTGTTCCAACTATAAAGAAACGACAGCCTGCAGAAAAAATATCACAGCTGCATTCCTTTCAGAGTGTCCTGAATTTCAACTTTTTCTGTCCTTGCATCTGAAAGCGAAGGGGCAGGAGGAAGGATCACATTCAAGCCAGGAAGAGGATCCCTCTGCCTTCTCCCCCCCCCCCCCCCCCCCCC
>VWZO01015254.1:19079-32830 GCA_013396975.1 Bucco capensis
TAGGGAGCTGCTGGAGAGAGTCCAGCACAGGGCCAGCAAGATCCTGAAAGGAGTGGAGCATGTGCCCTAGGAGGACAGGCTGAGAGAGCTGGGTCTCTTCAGTCTGGACAAGAGGAGACTGAGAGGAGTCCTCAGCAATGCTTAGAAATATGTTAAGGGTGAGTGTGAGGAGGAGAGAGCCAGGCTCTGCTCAATGGCATCCAATGTCAGGACAAGAGGGAATGGGAGCAAGTTGGACCACAGGAGGTTTAGTGTTAACAAAGGAGAAACTTCTTTCCAGTGCAGGTGCCAGAGCACAGGACCAGGCTGCCCAGGAGGCTGTGGAGTCTCCTTCTCTGGACATATTCAAGACCCACCTGGACACACTGCTGTGTGAGCTGGTCTAGGTGATCCTGCTCTGGCAGGGGGGTTGCACTAGATGATCTTTCTAGGTCCCTTCCAACCCCTGACATACTGTGATATTCATCCATACCGAACAACTTATTTAAAATATTTTTATGTAAGGCATAGGACATTGAACTAAACCTACAAATGACTAATTTCTAATAATTCACCTGCAGTTTTGACTACTGCTCCATTGCTGCAAGTTAACAGCCATTTGCTTCCAAATAAATGCACTAACAAGTAGTATGGAAACTTTCCTTAAAGCTTAGCAGTGCCATGTTATCCTGTAACAAGCTCTCAAGGGCTTTTCCCCCAGACTATCACATAGTAACACTGAAGGACAGTTACACTATCTATATCAACACAGTTTAGTATGAGCTTTTTCTCTTGTTCTAAGTACTAATAGTAATTTGTAATTAACCAAATGGAGAAAGCAAGAGTAGTGTTGAAGACCAAAGATTTTTATCAAATATACAGGAAAAAGGGACTAAATTCATTCCACTTTGACCTTTTATGGCACAAAGTACTGCAAAGTTCTGAATGCCAGATTTTTAACCCAGCTCTGAACACTGATGGACATATTCTGCTAATGTATAGACTGACAGCAACTGTTTATTCCTGGGGAAATTCACCTAGGCATGTGATTAGAAGTAAACATGCAAAACATCCATTTAAACTTGTACTCAATAAGCTGGCAAATATTAACCCATTTAAAATACACTGCATTTGACTAAAACCACCAGATCAGCCAAAAGCTAGGGGACTATGATGAGAGGAAATACTGATAGTTTCACAGTAAGAGAACAAGATAACCCAATTTAATTGCATAAAACTTGGCAGTAAAGGATGAACTTCATTTTCCTAGATGGAAGTCAAAACTGAATTTCGGGAAACATCTTTTACATGAAGCAAACTACATTATCCCATTGAGATTTTACATTACTTTTCCTGAAAAAATATTTTTAAACCACTGCAATTACATTAAATATTTCATGCCTGTTACCTTTACTGAAGTTTCACTAAAGGCTTATTATAATACTTATAATATGCAGGTTCTGCTCCATTCTTCCTGAAATATCTGATGTGCAGATGCCTCCTGCTGTCAAACTTGAAATACTGCAACCTGAAAAAACAATCTGATCGTCCCCACATCTAAGACACATTTATTCCTTACTGCCTTTTTCCTTTTCCATGTTCAAAGCTGATACTGGTTACAGAAAAGTTTGGATGTCAAAAATGCTGGTCTCCTATATGATACAGTCCCTAACTTGGACTCACAAGGAGTTGAAATTTTTTATGTGTAGCCTTAATTAAAGAATAATTATGGTAAGAGGGATTAAGATGTTCTTTTAAAACCCTGAGACAAGCTAAACATTGTTTTGGGAAGCCACTGTGAAAAGACTACGAAGCCCATAGTTTTACTAGTGTTGTCCTAGGTAATGAATCTGCAGACAGTGGCTTGATACAACTATTGGCTATTAAGTTTCAAAGGGATGCTAAACCAGTGGCTAAAAGAGAAATATGGGTTAGACAGAAACCCAGAAGAAATATGACCTGGTCATTGCTAGATAGCAAGATGAGAAAAAATAGCCAAGGGTTAGGAAATACATGACAAACAGATGTGTTGCAGTATGTGATTAAAGCAATTAGACAGTAAGTGGTTACTTGGTAAACATCAAGAAAATACTTTTTAACATTTCCCAGTAATTTCACTGGAACTTGCTGCTGACCAAACACATGACCTGGGGGGCAGACTCTTTCTTTTACAAATTCCATCTCACCAATACCTGCACATACCCCACAGTACACCAGACATAATTAAATGAAAGATTTACCATAACTATCAACCACATTGCCCTGAGCCTTAACATTCCCTATAACCCATGGCACTAGTAAATGAAGAAACTGTAGATACTTGCAATACTTAAACATATAGAAGCAAAGCTCTCAACAGCTAACACAGGCCACATGTGGAAGACTACTAGGTCTGAGCAGATGTCTAATAGGATTTTAAGACTGATTAAATGTATTTTGTCCAACATGCTGTGTGAACAAACTTCCAACTCCTCTTGATAGTGTACAAAAGTAAAACTTAGTATTTCCAGTAGATGGATTTTTGTTCACTTTAGGTAAGCATTACCTATTAAAGTTATTAATTCACTCTTTTGAAAACTTGCAAGGAATCAGTGCATCTCAAACAGAACTAAGTGGTTAAGAAATCCAGTGTGGTAGCAACAAATTCTCTTGACTTCTCTGATACAATGAACTCTTGGACTGGAGAAGGCTACATCTACAGAATGGAAGAGGATATGCTGTAGAGCTGAGTCTACCTACTCCAAAGACAGTGCAGCTCTTGCCACAGCTTAGCAGGCCATTACATACAGAAATTACTTATCAGACCATCCCCTGATAATCCCTGATACTGAGGAGTTTAGCATTTTACTTCCTTAAGCCAATGGGCACATATGCATAATCCTCCTCCCCCAAATAAGGAATCTGAGAAGCAACTGCTGCACAGACACCTTTGGAAATGAGAAATGTTTGGCAGACAAACTGATGATCAGCTCAAGTTGCTTATCAATTTCTGAATCAGGTCTACAACAACAGGCCTTAAACCACAGTTTTAAGTACCTGCTTGAAGGTGAAGATGAACACAATTCATGCTGTTTTCTATATTCCGCTTTGTCTTTTAATTTAACAAATAAAAGCAGTATCTGCTACATAGCTTGGGAAATTCAAGAATCTAACTAAGAATCTGAGCTTATGAAGACATCGGTAGGGAGTGCTGCTATACTTAGTGTTTAAATAACCCAAGCTAACATTGCACCTAGCATCAACTGTCTCCAGAAAGTAAAACTTAAGAATGCTAAGCTTAAATCTGGTCTGCTATGTTACAGAATCACCGAACATTCACAGTTGGAAAGGACCTCCAAGATCACAGAGTCCAAAAAAAAAAAAANAGGATATTGTATTGTTTAAATTTGGTTTTACCATTAACAAAGTTATACCAGACAGGAACTCTTTAGTGCTAGTGTAATCAGATCTACATTTGCTGAAAGTGTAGAATTACCAAGCATCCCTACCCATCAAGCATGAACTCTGAGCGCCCTTCCCTCTCATCCAGAGTCTCCTCACCAACTCCCTATTTTCCCCTAGACTAATTCACCCTTCAATACAGCAACCAAAACTGGACAGAAGACATCATTTCCTCACTGAAAAGGTTGTTAAGTCTTGGAACAGGNACCAAAAAAACTACACCAAAACCCAATCACAACCACCTCTATATGCCTGCCCCTAGAGCAAGTCCTGGAGCAGTTTCTTAAATACCTCCAGGGATGGTGACTCAACCACCTCCTTGAAAAGGCTGTTCCAGTGCCTCACCACTCTTTCTGTAAATAATTTCTTCCTAATATCCAGTCTAGGACACCCCCCCGCCCCAGTCACAACTTCACACTCTGGTTCTGTCATTAGCTACTAAGGAGAAGAGGCCAACCCCCACCTCTCTACAAGCTCCTTTCAGGTAGTTGTAGAGGGCAATGAGGTCTCCCCTCAGCCTCCTCTTCTATAAACTAAACATGCCCAGCTCCCTCAGCCTCTCCTCATATGACTTGTTCTCTAAACCCCTCACAAGCTTGGTAGCTCTGCTCTGGACATGCTCCAGCATCTTCTCAGTGTCCTTCCTAAATGAGGGGCCCAGAACTGAACACAGTACTCCAGATGAGGCCTATGTTTTTTAGGATATTGTATTGTTTAAATTTGGTTTTACCATTAACAAAGTTATACCAGACAGGAACTCTTTAGTGCTAGTGTAATCAGATCTACATTTGCTGAAAGTGTAGAATTACCAAGCATCCCTACCCATCAAGCATGAACTCTGAGCGCCCTTCCCTCTCATCCAGAGTCTCCTCACCAACTCCCTATTTTCCCCTAGACTAATTCACCCTTCAATACAGCAACCAAAACTGGACAGAAGACATCATTTCCTCACTGAAAAGGTTGTTAAGTCTTGGAACAGGCTGCCCAGGAAGGCAGAGTCACTGTCCCTGGAGGTGTTTAACAAATGTATACATGTTCTACTTAAGGACAAGGTTTAGTGGTATGTTAGTGACAGGTATGGTTGGACTTGATGATCTTGGAGTTCTCTTCCAGCCTTGATTCTGTGATTTACAGATTTTAAACTTTGGTGCAGTACTGCAACAGTGACCAAGAAATCCAATTTCAGTGACATACTTTCCTAGCCTGAACTTGTTAATGAGATAACTTATCTTATTCAAATACCAAATTAGTAGTTTTCTCTGCTGCTGGTATAAACCCCATGAGGAAGCAAAAAGAATGAGTCACAATACTCCAGAATCAATGTTGAAAGTTTAATATTCCTGCTACATACTGCCTTTCAAAATTGCTAAACAAGAGAGTTGTTGATCACAAAACTATGTTAAGCACCAAAACATTTTCTATTTAATTGATGCCATAAGATTGGCTACTCAATTTGAATGATTATCCCCTTCCTTTTGCTGCAGTCTGGAAAGCACAGGAGGTCAACCTAGAGAGCAGCTTACCAAAATCTGTCTACAGAGATAGATTCATGGCTCTGGATCTTGCAGGCTGCAGATGAGCTTTGACATCTACCAACTCTCCTTTTCAAATATTGTATCCCATTGCACAGCATGGAGATATCAATGACAAAGCAATTGAAACAAGCCAAATTTCTTAAGAATGATGACTTTCAGAACTCAATAATTTTAACAGTGCTTTCTCTTTTTAAGATACAGTTACTGGATGCTGTCAGTAAAAATGGGCTAGATCTAAGTAAGGACTTCAGATACTTCTCATATCTACAAGTATGAACTCCAAAGCCTCATACTAATGGCTGCTCAAGCTCATAACATACCATGAGTTTTGTCTCCACATGCTCTGAAGTTCAAGTTTAAACTTAATCATGGGAGACATTCGGAGAAGAGACCAAGTGATATCCAGAGACCTGGTAGGATCAGTGCCTCAAAGGATAAGCATATTCTCTTAGGATTTACATCATCACAAGAACACAATCACTTTAACACACAGCTACCAGAGAATGTGATGTTAACCTTTCGCTTGTGCATCCTCCGTGCTCTAACCTTTCGCTCATGCATCCTCCATGCTCTAACCTTTCCCTGCTGCATCCTCCATGCTATGATTTACAGGTTACATAAAAATCACCTAAGAGCACAGCTTCAACAGTACTGTTTTGTATATAGCTACAGAAAACTAAAGTTCCTTCTTCCACATCCATGAACAACTGGAGAAAGATTAAGCCTGGTATAGGAATTCTGAAATTAAGCAGTGTGGTATTTAAGCTTTCAAGGAATAAAAACAAAATAAAGAAATCAGTTTAGTCAGAGCACACTAGACCTTCTTCCTTAAAAGGGGGCTGAGGTATTCAGAAGAGCACTTGAGATAAGCTTTGTTCTGTGTTGCTTATCCACCCTCCAGGAAAGAGACATGCTAGAAAATTTCTTCCACTGGCTCCATTCTCATGTGGCTATTACCTCCTGCTTGCCCTGCTCTTTTCAAACCTTTAATCCTTTATGACTAACTCAGTATATCAATGGTATAAAGAAAAAAGAAAGAAAAAAGAAGCTACTGCAGAAATGGATCCGCAGCTAGGCTGGAAATTTCTTTCCAACCCTATGAGAGCCTTTCTATGACTCAAAAAATTATCCGAGTACTTGCTCTGAAGATCAGAACTTCTATAGTTATGTGCAGGATAAGACTACATAGAGTACCATAGCATCTTACCGGCTTGGAAAACTCAAAATAGAAGACATCACTTCAAGCTGAGCGCGTTCAAATCCACATCTCAATACACCTCTACTACTAGGATAGAGATAAGGTTAGGATGAGAAATATCTTCTAGCCCATACTTTTCAACTGACAACGAATATCCAATATGGAAAAAAGTACAAACGAGAACGTGCAAACATGAAGTGCACTAAACTGAACAACAGGTGAGAGAGGAATTCCTCAGCGATTGTTTCCTCCTCCTCTTGGTGCTTGATACAGTGAGTATAAGCTAGAGCACAGCTAAGTGTTCTAGCACTCCCTTAGGCTGCAGCACAGATTTTGTTCAGGACAACCTAGCTCTTTCTACACAGACTGGAAATCCAAGGCACCTTTCTTGGCTCCAGATTTCATACTAATAACCAATGCCTTAGTCAGGCATAGCAATACGAAGTCCTTTATCAGATCTAGACCCACTTCTAAAAACTTGTCCTGTTAAAACCACAGAGAGACCTAGCTCAGATTCACAAGTATCACACTGCAAATGGAAAGTATGGATCAAAGCTTTCCAACTACTGTGTTTTTAAAATGCTATGTTATTTACTTTTGGTAACTATCAACTTTTGTTTCTAGTAGAACTGAACTGCAGCATGAAAGATATGCCTTACAAGTTTACACATGCAGATCATAATAAAACAAGACTAGCTTCTGAAAATACTAGGTTTTATTCACACCCCATTGGTAAACAATAACCTTAATATGACTAGGTTTCTTTTGTAGATCACTATGTCACAAAATACAAAACCCATAGCATAAACAAGCTGACAGTTATGAATGTTTACTGTGGTCTCACTGGAAATTAAACAAGTTATACTAGTCTTCTCAAGTAGTCAAATTCAAAATGCATCATCATCTCCTAGTTAGTATTAGTCACTGCCATTTCTATAACAAAGTAATGAAGGCACAACTAGTGCAAGCAGACTTAAACCCATTCAGACTACTGGGCTGAAAAATACTTTGGTTGGTTTTTCAGGAAAGAGTTTTCTCTAAACAAATATTGGTCTCAGTTAACAGTTCTGATAATCTTCACAGCTGCAGTCTAATAGCTACATGACAAAGAACAAAACTATGTAGCAATGAATTAACATTTATGCTTCAGGGAATTCACTGTATTCTACATATTGGCAGGAAATTATACTGTTAAAATGCTAGGTAGATGGAACCTACATTTTAAACTGCTTCTTATGTATTTGATTTTTTATTTATTTATTTTTTTTTAAACAAACTGGTTACTTAATTCTACCAAGATACAAAACATAAGGCTGTAAGTAACTAATAGTTGTGTTCAGGCTATTACAGTGCAGGTAATCCTCAAGGCCACAGACACACTGATTCACTGCTGCTTGCATTCTGCTGGGTTTTGATCCTTCTGTTGAGAAAAAAGAAATTATCAGTTTACAGATACCAGGATTTTAACAGAACTATTAACATTGCTAAGGATACTTCATCAAATTCCAGTATTTAGGTTCTTCATCTTTTCCCTTAAACCAAGTGCCTAGTATTAACATCACTGTCTTTGGATGTGGCTACATCCACAGTGCATTTATTTTGGCTTTATTAGTGCAGATGTATAAGCCAAGAACAATAACATCTGTTCAGGACAGATCTCTGAAAGACACCTAAGCTGGAAAAAAGGAGGAGATGTGTGTAGTGACAAGTAATCCAGCACAGAAACAGCATTCAGGCCTTCTACAGAGTCTGAGGCAGATGAAGCTTCCTGCAGTCAGTAATAAGCACTTGGCCTTATTACAGAAGTAATGCAATGAAACATCAAACCATGGTACTCTCTTAACACACGGGAAATATCTTCTGCAATAAATTGCAGTTAGAAAATTCTCATGTGCAAAATTTCTTCTGTTATATCATACAACCAACAATATCTCACAATAATATGGGAATTTAAGGAAAAAGCTTTTGCATGCAGAACTCAGCTACAAGTTTTACTCTTCTACCTTGGTCTGGATAGCTATTCTAGGACCACAGTGCTTTAATAAAATCAGCTGGCTTTCAGCCTGTGATCAGCTTTCAATTACATATTCTTATGTCAATACACTACAGTGCCACTACTGTCTCTCTCGGCCTTTGGCAGGTCTCTCAAACTGAGCATAGTCTTGCCCTTTCTCAGTTCTGTTTAGCCTGGAAAAGCAATCTGAAACAGCAGAAATAAAAAGCCCATCTTGGAGCTGTTTTATTTTGATTCTAAAACTTTGTAAAATAGAAAAGCAATCTGAATACACTACAATAGATAAAACATCACAAATAGGCTGTACATTTTGATTAACAGTTCTATACCCTGCATCTTTCTAGGTACAATACTAAGATTATGTCATTCGTTCAACAGTACTTTTCGCTGGAGCTCAAACCGTTCCTACTAAAAAATATGCTGCCTCATTTGAAATTGCATTACTCTGTTCTCTGCATGTTCTTTCAATCATTATAGAACATTTCATCATTAGCAGCAACTTGCTTCAGTACAAGGTTACAGAAAACCAAGTCTAACCAATTCCAGTGCTCAAAACCAAAAGTTTCTTTTACAAAATGATTCCTGGTGAAAGAGCTTTTAAGAAGTTGCTCTACCAATGTTAGTCTGTCAGAATTGAGACTGAAACAGCCTCAAGCAAAACATATTCACCATAGGAACCGATTAAATGCTTTAACTAAAAAAATCAAGGTTTAACCTACATAAAGTTTTAAGTGTGTGCATGCATACACAAACTTCAAATATTAACTCCTTACTTTCGGTTCATAATCAGGATCATTTTCCTCATCTGCTTCTTCTTCTCCCTCCTGGAAAAAAATATTTGTTTATATTTCTCTAGCTTATCCACATTCAGCTTCCTGAAGCATTTTCAAGACATTTAAGACTAAATTATACTCTTAAATATATTAACTACCACCTTTAATTCATGCATATTGTATTAGTTTGCCCTCCATAAAGCACATCACCCTTTGACATCAATTGCAACTTAATTTATAAGATACTTTAAGGTTGCCTTTGCTTTTGTTTTGGTTGTTGGGTGTTGTTTGTTTTGTTTTCATTTTGTTGAGTCGTTTTTTTTTAAATATTCACCCTAGATCCAAATGATGTGTTACACTTCATATTCCTAAGTAATCCTGAAACTTAGTATCTTGAGCATTCAAGAACTATAGGAACTCTTATTTAAAAACACCAACAAACCAGAAACTATTTAAATAAATCAAGGCCATCTGTCAGCTTACCTCATCATCTGCCTCTTCACCCTCTTCATCATACTAGGAGAGAAAATAAATGGTTCTGATAGTGTTATAAATGCAGCCATTTATGGCTCAAGTATAGCCAGATAATTCAAGTAGATGCCAGAGACCGCTTTGCATTGTGCTCTAAGAACTTCACAGAACTGATAGATTTAAAAATGCTTTATGCATCAGCATGAGCAATATTCAATCTCTTAAATTATGCTCTAGCAGAGAAAACTGCCTTAAGCCTGTCAACCTGGAGTTCCTTACATGCACCACTGGAAGAGCTTCTAAGACTGTGATAACACTTCCTGCCAAGTAGAGTGTCTCAAAGCCTAAGGCCATCTGCAGTCAGTCACTTCCCTCTTCCACCTCGAGGTGCCAAGGCTTTGGACTAAGGGATACCCTACCATTTTACATTCTAGAAATTCATTTTAAGGCAGGACTTAACCAAATCAAACTGTCAAATTGTTGTTGTTTGTGCAGAGGCAGGGGAGAGAAAATACTTTACCCGTATAAAGTTCTGGGGGTTTGCGGTTTGTTTTTCAAGCTTAGATTCTTTAAAGCAATTAATTCAGGCTTTTGCAGAACTTGCTTTGAACATCTTGGCATGCTTTGAATATCCTTATCTACCACTTTCTAAGAAAAGTGCCCTTCTGAAAGGACTAGGCTTGAATCTCAAGGAACTTGGTAGCCCAGTATCACTGTAAGCACAAAAAACAGGCTGAGCAGCTACACAGACTAATCTGCTCCGGTAGCTTACTATAGTTCCACCAAAGTATTGGTTATGCCACCCTACAAATGTCTTATGCACAAAATTCTACTCAGACATCCTCTAAATGTTCAGCTTTTACCATTATTTTTGCAACAAAACTCTGTAGTCATTACTTCAAAAATTATTTACTTTTGTGCTGCTCTTTAATGAGCACATTTAAAAAGCTCAGCTGAAACTAACATTGATACATTCCATTCTAAGGATACCAACATTAAGTGAGAAATTACCCAAAGTCTTTAGGCACCATTATTTCAAAGTTTTTAGCATTCTGAAAGAACATTATACTTACATCATCATCATCATCTTCAATAGCTTCTCCTGTGAAGTATAATACTGAGCGGGGGACTATACGCTCACGCAAAAAATGACCTATTTCAAAGTCTGAAGCAAGGGTTGCCTCAGCATCATCATCCTGCATTATATAACAATAAACAACAAGATTACTTCCTAAACCATAAGCTGAAAACCACTTTTGACACAACACCACAAGTTACACAGACTTTGATGTGGTCAGAATTATAGAAATCCCATGGGCTGACTTTTTTGGTTCAGGACTTGCTTTATAGAACTGAAACTGTAGAGCCAACTTTCACACTTTGAACAGCCTACCTGCATTATGCTGTGGGGGTTGCTTCTTCAGTAAGTTTAATCATACAAAATTCTGGAGTTTAAGTTTTATTCTTTCCCCATCCCTAACTTGCTTTTTGTTCTAAGTAGAAAAATTATTGCACACTACTCTAAGTAGTAACCACTAGCCAGGTGAGCCTACATTTCTACAATGCATCTCCTCTGACTCCCATTAAGCAAGCATTATGAAGCATCTGAACACCTAGAAATGCTCTCTGATGCAATCTCACATTTTCATTCATTTTCTTTACACACCAATTGCTCTGATATCATCCATCTGAGAAGTCATCTTCAATTCAAAGTTTTTTTACATTATGAACAGAGAGGTAGGGGTTTTTTGGTTGTTTTTTTTACATTATTAACAGATATTTTTGTGCTCATGCCAATTAGTGTTTTAACGGCATGCTTCTGGAGACTTTAGTAAGATTTCTCAGTCAAGCTGCATAATGTATTCAGAACTGTTCAGTGGGTTTGGTAGTTTTTCTCCTTACAAAACCCATGTTTTATTGCCAGAGTTTTCTAATAGGGAGCACACAGAAAAGTGGGCTCTTGCTTTTTCTATTCTTATTATATTACTTTATCCAAGAGTTAATAGCTTGGGAATTTTTTTAACAGCATAAAATATAAACCAGATAGATGCAGCATTAGAGATCATCCAAGCAATGCCCAAAGGGAGAGACTTAAACACAACCCATTATAATGATTAAGGGCTAATAACAAAGATCACTGCATTTGTACAACTGTTAACAGTTCACAAGATGCCTTTCAGGATAGACAAGCTGTTAAAAGTTCAGTGAACTGAACTCTACCATCCAACTCAACAAATACCCCTAATAAAGAAAACTCAAATCCATACTGCTCACAAGTATTCTCAGTTAAACAGAGAAACAGCTAAAGCTGAAGCTGTTGAACAAATTCCCAAATGCCCACAAACACTTCTGTATAGAAGGCATGAATTCTTCTACTAGTGTTTCCCCTCCACTTCCATATTTCAAATAAACCAACTTACCAGGTCTCCACTTTCAGGAACTGGAGGGAAAAAAAGAGAAGAAACAAGAGAGTGAAGTATATAGTATATTTTAAAGTTAACGCAGATAAACTAATGTTCAGTTTACCTTCAGGAGGACTAAAGAAGTTGAAGAAAGAGTCATTGGAAACAGTTTTTGTCACTGTTCTAACTGTTCCTCGACCCTTATGTTTCTGCTTCTTCTTAATGGTTTTCAAAGTAACATTCTTTCCTTTTTTCCAGTCTATTTGACAACTGTAGAGGAAAGAAAAATAACAAACCAGCTGCAGCTTAATACTGTTCCACTTGTTACAGGTATCTACTGACACCATCACGAGTGCCAGGGATGCAGTGAATATAAAATATTAAGATGAAATTTACTCAGTGCTATCTTTTCATTAGTTTATATGCTGAGAACAAGAGTAACAGGTTCAAGTTTAGGATTGAAGTGTTCTCATCTAGATGTTTCTCCTTCCCCACTCTCTCTGAAACGCTAGTTTTCATTAGCTATCAAGTTCTACCTAGTTACACATCAAAGAACAGCATCACATCATTTTTGGATCTACCTATCCATTATACATGGTCACTTTTTGTTGGGTTTTTAGTTTGTTTTATTTGGTTGGCTAGTTTTTAACTCTATCCTGCTTACAGGGCAAACCCATGCCCACAGGCTTGTCTCACACAAGAACTCTGAGGACACAAATGAAGAAGTCACATCAATGAACATCTGCAAATGGAGGCAGTCTAAAGTCTTTAAAGGAATCTAATTAGAAGGAAGGTGGCAAACTGCTTTAGGATAAGAGGAGGCTGTTTTAAGTCAAAACAAAACAAACAAAAGCATTGTCACTTATAGCAACCTCTGTCAGGACTTTTGCTTTTCAAAAACAGTCCAAACAGAGGAAGATAAAACAGTTTGAGCTAAGCTAACTCAAGCACTTAAGACTAAACCTTAACTTTCTATTTCTGTAAATGTCCTGTAAGTGACTAGGAAATTAAGCAGTAAGTAAAAATCAGTATCAGTAACTGCAGATTAATATATGGGTAAAACCAACCCTGACTATGCAGTGATAGGCTCTAAGGAGCAGTCAGAATATTACAGACATTAATATGAAAACAACTAAACAGGCTGTGATGCAGAAAGCCCTGATGTACCCATCAGAGTAATGATGTACAACTTGAGTTTCTCTTGTCCTTCTGTTGACCAGAAAGGGCGTGTACAGAATAAAAAGACTATTTAATGTGAGGAATAACAGCTAATTTACAACAAAAGACATCATTGAGAAAGGGAGTGTGACAGCTCTTAAAATCATGAGGAACATGGAGTTACTAGGATTAATTCCTATTCTTGTTCTCCATTTCTCAAACAGATCAACTGCAAGAGACTCAGAGGTAAGTATTTGTCCTGGTTTGGGCTGGAGCAGAACTGATTCTGCTAGGTGGCCTTGCTTTCCAGCCAAGGTTTCCTTCAGTAACTGTATTTCTGAAGTTGGCAGTATGTTTTTCAAAAACAGTGCCAGCAGTGACAGACCTAATGTTTGGGTTTATTGCAGAGGATTGGTATGTAAACCAGGGCCACTGCTACATTTTTTTTTCCCTTTGTGGCTTTACTGGGAAGGGGGAGGTGCAGGGTAAAAGACTGCACCTACAGGAAAGGAGCAGGCAAGACAGGTGACCCCAAACTGACCAACTAAGTATTCCATTTCATACACATCACGCTCAATATAACTCTAAGGGGCAGTTCCGTCTGCTCTCTTCTCTCCACTTGCAATTCTGCTTTGGGCCCATCTTTGCTGCTTCTTTCTGCCTTTTGCTTCTGAATCCAGCTCCTAGGTTCCATCTTCCCCTGAGTCCAACTCCTGTCTGCTGCTGGAAGCCTCCTGTCACAGTACCAGTAGGGACAGTGACATAGTAACCATCAAGGTG
>VWZO01015254.1:34437-79575 GCA_013396975.1 Bucco capensis
AGCCATTGGAACAGGCTGCCCAGGGAGGTGCTTGAGTCACCGTCCCTGGAGGGGTTTAAGAGACGGCTGCATGTTGTGTTGGGGAGCATCATTTAGTGGGGGGATAGGGCTAGGAAAAAGGCTGGACTCGATCTTCAAGGTCTCTTCCAGCTGTAACTGTTCTATGATTCTATGATTCTATTTTTGCTTTCCAACAGACAAAGTAGAGTTTCTTCTCCTTTCTTAAGGACACTTAGATTATGTACTAACACAACTTTAAACAACCTCAAGCCACCACCTACCTGAACCACATCACTAAGCAAGTCCACATTCTTGAATACTGTCAGCCAAAATTCAGGAATGCCTTTAGGGTCTTTTTTTTCTTCATCTTTTTTTTCCTCTTCAAGCTTGGCTTTCTCTTTCATTTCCTCCTTGATAGAATAAAAATGTTAATTTTCCCCAATTTTAAAACATTGCCCACAAGACTTATCAACAGTTTCATGTTGGTAACAGAACAGATTGTTTCATCTGCATGCTTTAAGTAATCATTAAGAATTATCAATACGTACCCAATTATGCAAGTAATCAATATGCACCCTTTTTTTTTTTTTAAACTTTAGTTACTGTATTGAATCTTGTTTCATGCTAAAGCTTGAGATATTAATGAGAACCAATTAAGATACTCACTGAAATTTCTTCTTCGACATCTGCTTTCCATTCACATTCTTCCTCTGTAGGTTCATAAATTGCATTGATGATTTCACTTCTCTGGAAGGTTAAGCCAAGAATATCTTCACATTTCCTAGTCACTGCAACCAGCAATGCCCTAACCAATAAATCCCTAATCCTAAAGTTACACAATTAGTAATACATTAACTATTTATCAAAACTTTATTTCAGCCCTAGAAGACAACTTGGCAGCTAAGAGCTTTTCAGCACACTAAAATAAGCGCTGAAGTTCCAGACAGGTTACCATATCATCTGACTTCTGCTCAACGTAAATCAGAACATCCATAAACTTTCAATTTATATTCCCTTGTTTTAGTGAAAGATTTTAAGTACAAATCAGATTAGCATTAAAATACCTTGTCAAATAAGGGCTGATAGAGAGCAGCATACTTTCTTTCCAGCTCATGAACTTCCTCATAGAACTTTGCTTCTATCTGGGCACACTGAACTTGAAGATTCTTCAGAGCATTCACACGTCTTTTAACAACTTTAGGCAAGCTGAAAAATTCAGTGACAGAACTGTTACTAACACTGCCTTCTAAGCACATACTGACCCCTCCTTAACCAGTCCTCTTGCAAGTAAACCAGATTTTACACTCTTTTAAGCCTTAGAAAGTTGTACAAATCAAAACTTTTTATCTACTGCACCATGTGGATTAAAACTGTCAGCATAGGCTCTTAAACTGAGACTTAACCTCAGAACCAGGGTATTCCAAACACCTGAGCCAATCATGAGACAAACTTGTGCAATAAAACTTCACACTAAAAACAAGTTTTACATTATCAATGAGAAACACAGTAAATTCACATGACTAAGCATAATTAAGAAATAATTTATCACTAATTTGGTTGGTTTTATGAAAGTTAGTTCAAGATAATTGACTTACTCTTCACTAAGGCAGTTAATCTTCAAAATATACATTTTTGTCTTGCTGAGGAAAGCAGCTGGTACTGCTGTCTTTAAACATATTAACTGTCCCTTCCAAAGCAAGCCAGAAGAATTGTTCTGCTAAATAAGCCACTGTATTATACATGTGTAAAAGGCAAGTCATTAATGCAACCCTCATTAGAAATACTTGTCAGCTACAACTTTTTATTTAGCAAACCATCCTAATGCAGACCTACTGTGAGGAGAAAGCTACCTACTAGTGAAATTCATGGGGGATATTGCAGACAGCCTCCATGGCCTGAGAGGTGGGTCAAACCCCAGCATATGGCTACAGAAGATTACTATGTTAACTTCCTGTATTTAAGCAGTTGTACCACATTATTTAGAACACAGTAGTAAACAACTGCTTTTAATTGTTAGGACCATCTTCAGATAAGAGGAAGTAACCAAGAAAGCATTAGCTTAGTTAAACACTGAAAGATCATATTAATTATTAAAGCTATGTAACCTCCATGCTCTTTCTTGAGCCAGTATTTATTAGGGAAGCCTGTTAGTTAAATGGGCCTTCCTTCCCTGCTATCATCTGTAAGAGGAATGTGAGTAAAGCAGCAGCAGCAGCAATGGCTGTTACTCAGTAGCTGCTCCAGTTCAAGTAAATAGCAATGTAGGATCCTATCACATCAATATAGTTCTGTGCTTTACAATCCCCGTGGATGTGGTGAAATGTTCATGCACAATCAGAAACTACATGAAAGCCAGAAAATTCTGTTAATTTTATTAGCTACTAAACACTCTAACCAAATCATTGACTATATTGAGACACTAGTTCTCCAAGTATTTGTACATAATTAATTAATTCATGTTTCATGATTAAGGCAAAGCTATAAAAGACATTCCAACTAGCAGGAAAGTATTTTTTAGAAGTGTGCCATATTGTAACTGCAGGGGACAGGGTCAGCCACTGTAAGTATTTTAGTATTCTTTTCTTCATAAAAGCCCAAATAAAAACTCTTCAATTCCAAGACGTACTACAGATAGACTGTATTAGTTTTCCTGCTATCTGACCAGCACAGTGGTTTGTGACTATTAATGCTACAGACAATACTATTCAGAAAGCAGAACTATTTATACCACTCCACTCATACTGAGCAAATACTGTACCTTTCTATATATCCTGTAGATGTTCCTACCAGACCATCAAGTCTTTCCTGAAGGGCTGCAAGAATCTGAGGATTCTGCATCATCTGCACAGTCAACTGACGAGCTGCATTATAAAAAGTTACATAACTGCAAAATGCATCTTTTAGACTAATCTTGAAAGAAAAGTTACTTAAGTACTACAAAAGAGCAATGTATTTACTATGTATACACTTGTAAAAAGAAGCATAGGCAAAGTAGTATTTCAAATGCCTCACCATTTTGGGAGCATGTATCAAATACATCCTACTCTGAACTTGAAAATAGCACCCAGAATAACATGGCCACTACATAGAAAGCTGAGGGGTTTGTGGTTTTATTGGGTTTTTTGTTGGTTTTTTTTTCCTTTCTGAAAGGAGATGGTTTCATATGATACCCCTAAAAGCACCAGTTTTGCCTTGACTGCTTTTATTTTTAATTAAGGAATAGTAAAGGTAGAAGAATTTGCGGTTTTACTTTTAAGAAGGGAATAAAAACTGGTATTGGGGTTTTCATTCCATTTTAGTTAAATGGAAAGAAAGAGTTTCAGACTTGGATTTAAAACTGCTTTACAAATTTATGTTTATATAATATATAATATAAATAATATATATAATATATTGTAATATATATTATATATATAATAATAATTTATGTTTACAAAATATCAGCACTAGAGGCTCTTGAAGTCTATCAACTACAACACCTTTAGAAAACACTTTGTCCAAGTGGGAAACCTGTTTCAAACTACAAGGTAAAAATACATTTAAAAAATGCAACAATTCCTAGCCTAAGTGTTCTCATTATCCATGTTAAAAATCAACCCTTCTACTTCTGCTCAAAATGTGTGCCTCAATCTGCAGAATGGAATTTCACAACCTCACATTTTTTTAGTAAGAATTTATGATCAGTTTTTATTATTCTGTTTTGCCTTCTTGCTCCTATCCTCAACATTTATAGATATGCAAACAAGTACCTGCCCATCACTACAACAACCATGTGAACATTCTCTTCTACTTGTATGTCCCAGTGCTAAAATTGCATGCTGATAAGTTATGTTTCAAGTGACATCCAAAAAAGCAGCCTTGTTTCTCCATAATGATTGCTACCAGTTTATATTTTAGCAGAAGCAGCTGTAATTACTTCTTACAGGTACTACCTCACTTTAGTTAACACTGCTCCTCTTGTCAAAGTATCTAATTTTCTCTGGTCTTGCTATTCATTAGTCTTTGCTAAACACTTGAAAACCTACCCTGTTGTGCCATTTGAGTATGTTGCCAGTTACTCTTTAATACCAAATCAGTATACACGTCATATACACAGCATGCCAATGCCAATGGCCACAGCCCCTGAAACTGAAATCCAGCACATTCTGTTTTGCCAGTTCTTGGATCGTTTTCTTCTAAGACTTTTTTTCCTAAAAGCACGAGTGCTTTACTTAGTGTCCACAGAAGGACCTTTTACATATTTAAAAACAGAATTCTCTAGATTAAAAAATGTAAATCAAAAAACCTAAGGAAAAATTGTGCATGAAACTAAACAAACAGAAACTACAGACACAAAAGAACTGCTTAACACTGTGTCAAGTTTCCCTACTACCAAAAAATGTTTCTGATTTATAAAATCCAATTTCCCACCAAAATTCCTACAGTCTCCTCATCTACAATAGCTGGAATTAATCACTGAAAATATCCATTATTCATTTTCGTATTCATTTGGGAATAATTACCATTTAATTACTGTAAGCTGTTCTTCAGCTGACCAGCATGTTCCTCAGAATTTTGCAATCCAGTTTTGAGAATACTTTTTCCAATAGATATAGCAAAGCCTTTAACATCATCTTGAGCAAAATGGTTCTACTTTTCTTTAGTGTTATTATTCTAGTCAAGCAATCATATCGTGTTGCACTATCAGCAGTTCATTTTTATTGCACAGAATATTAGTATCTCTTTTGGCTACTTCCTTTTCAAATTCTATCTGAGCACCCAGTCTTTAACTACAAAGCATGAGTATTTGTTTTTGTCTACACTGAACAGTCTTACTTAGATACATATTCAGAGTTTAGGGTTTTTTTCATCCAAAGAAAAAGAAAGAATTTACTGATTTTAGAAGTGGTCAAGTGGTTTACAGCAAGCATGATTTTCAGTCACAAAACTCACCAGCAAGTTACTAAGCAACTGATAAAAAAAAAATGAGACAAACACACACATATATGCATATGATTCTTTTTCTACCTAAAGCTTTACTCTTTAAAAACATTTTCTCTGTTTTTAGTTTTGAGAAAATCTAGTTACATACCCACAATAATCCAATTATACAGCCTTACAGCTGGCCAGCACTGTTTGAACTGGTATCAATCAGTATCAACCATGAATAAAAACAGTGACTGTAGACAATAAAAATCACACAACTAGCTGGAAAAAAAGCCCTTGCTTCAGAATTTAAATACAGCTGTGAATCAGTAATTATGTTTTACCTTTTCCTATTATTCTGAGTAGTAAAATTGTTTTAACACATTAATTAGCACACAGCTGCTTAGAAACCTGTGTTTTCAACATTACCTTTGCTGTTGGCATCTTCACCGGTTTCTTCTTCTTCTACTTCTTCAACATCTTCCATATCCTGTTGATCAAGTTCAGACTGTTCTTTGCTATTAGGAACATTAAAAAACAGGAACAAGAAGTTAATTTTATAAAATACTACAAAGAGCTTCCAGGATCTTTGTTCGTGAAGCCTAGCCATGACAAAGAGCTTAGAGAGCTCAAGTTAAGAGATATGGATAGAAGCAAACTGTGGCATCAGCTTTGATCTATGAGAAATTAGAATTCTGAATAACCAAAGCCGAATTTGTCTTCAGAGAAGCAATTTTAACATCTGACAACCTCAGAACAGTTTAAAAAAACTAGCACATTTCCAGAATTTTTAAGATACCTTTCTATAAAAAATTCTTTTGGCTTCTGTTCATATTTGCAAACCAAAGTCCCACTCTGCCACACATCCTATTTGTGAAAATGCACAGGCCTTGAGAACTGAAGGTAGGTTCCACTAAATTATACTTGAAAATATAAGCATTTCACATAAAAGAAAACAACCTAAATGTAGTTAAACAGTAGCAGTGGGCAGTACTATTGGGTTTTCCCCTCTAGAACTCCAACTAACATAGCAGTTGACTAATGCCTTCTCCCAGTTTCAGATTTACTTACAATCAGGATCTCAGTGCCATTTGGAATGAGAAACTCAAGCTCTTCACCCCCATGCTGTAAACCTCAAATGGTGCCACAGTTCCAAAATCACTGCCTAGACCCTGTGTATCAAGCGTCAGCTATCTGAAGTACAGCATAGGACAGACAGAGCCTCAGTAACCTACAGATTTTACTTACTTGTCTATGTCTGCCATTCTCCTTGATTTCAAACCCTAGAAGACAAAAAAAAACCACACAACTAAAAGCACAAACCAAAAATGTAAGAACAGTAGCATTAGACTTCACTTACGAAGTCTACAGTCAAGTGCCATAATTTTAAAAAGGAAAGACACACAAACCATGTCAGCTTTAAGAAACAGGGTAAATACGTATTACAGTCTGAAGAGCAGTGTATCTCCTATGCACTTTTTGAGCTCTCACTCCAAAGTATACAGGAATAGTGAAAAACTTTGTTCTTGTTTAGAACCAACTGATCTACTCATACAAATTTAAGTACCAGGAAAACACTGTGTTGCATTTTGTATCACAGGACTGTAGTAGTATCCCAAATTGAAAACTAGTCCTGTCCAAGTATAAAAGTCAAAACAGAACCTGAGAAAAATTGAAAAGGGTGCTAGAACCCTTTTGCTAACTGTTTAAACATTTCCAGCAAGTTTAAATCAGTTTCTTTTAATACTAAAGACACCTTTTTGTGGATTTACTTTTAATCTCAGCTTTACAAAACAGATTCAAGTACACCCAGAAAACTGCAACATTGAAAAAATAAATGATGCCAGGAATCAAGCTATTTAACATGACTAATGTCCATGTCCTGAGTGATCAGAATTTTCTTAATTATCTCAGTATCATCATAAATACAACCCGGATGAAGTAACTAGAAACTTTACATGTTGAGACTATTGCAAATCTTGCATTACCATGAAGTACCTATGTTGTCAAATGTATTACAAAATGAGAAACATCCTCTACCAACAAACCAGTACTTAAGAGTCTAATCTCCAAGAAGATGTTTTGGGTAGCTTGACATCACAGACAATACTACACACAAGAAAACACTGTCCCATTACTATCATCTTAAGTTTAACAGCTCAGGAGACACCAAGTACCAAGAACAATTCACTGGCCCAGGAATCACAGAATATTCATGGCTGGATGCATGGACTGAAGACCTATAGAAACTGAAAACATACTAGTCATACTTAGATCTGTTTCTGTATTTCTGGAGCAACATAATTAGCATTATTTCTGATTTCCAGACTATTTTATACATGCAAAATATACAACAACTTCCTTATACATCTCTTCTTAACTTGCCCTTCATGCACAACCTTTTCAAGATGACAGGTAGTACTGTGCAAAAGAACATGAGATACAGTTCACCTGTCTTGCACACATTTTTATGCAAATGTGACAGTGACCAGATACACAAATTTATTGCTCCTTGCAAATGCCAACATTACCTCTCTCCATTCTCCTCACCAAATATAGCTTCACTTTTCATAATACTAGAGGCAGTTCTTCCAACAAAGGTGTTACCTGTAACAACACAAACCCTGAGGTCTCACCATGCTAGTGGGCCAGATGAAATAGCTGCTGAAATGCCTCAGTTTTTAAGTTTTCTGAAAGGAATCAACTTCTCATTTATAAAAATGATTAAATGAACTGCAGGACATGAGATTGGCTATGATCAAGTCATCCTAAAAAAATATCCATCCCATTTCCAACACTGGCCATTAACAGATGTCTAGGAAAAACCCAACACAAACAAGGACATAGCAAGAATTCCCCCAGAAACCCTTCTAGCTTTCAATTACATTTAGATAAAACATGCTGGCTCTGGAAGTGCAGGTATTTGACAACATGATTATACATTTTTAATTCATAAAACTAGTCACTATCTTCCCTGAAACCATGCAGGTAATTTGATGCTATCACTCAAGTATCAAAGCACTAAAAATGTGTGATTTGCAATATTCAGCTCAGAATAACTGACAGATTTTTCTACATTGGGCAACAGCATGGCAGAGAGCTTCACCAGCAGCCTTTTACATTTCTGAATTCTTCACTGGGCCCTTGTTTTCACCATTCTGAATCTTTCATCAGCAATCTTCATCCTTTCACTGTTCACCCCTCTTTTTAAGATCACTTAGGCGATGTTGAAGGCATTCATCTCATTACAGCACCTTGTGGAAGTCCAGCATCTGCCTGCCTTCAACTGCTTCCTGACTTTTAATAACATTCTTCAAAGATTTTTTTTGAAAACTAAGACCATATTAAGCAGTTGTCAACTTCATAGCCTGCCTCCAGTGTGTTCTTACCTGTCTCATCCCATTTTTGCCCCCATTCTCCTTGCACCAGTCTTTTTTCATGTCTCAGCCTTTAATCTTCCCTCCACTGTTTGCACAACTCGGCATCAGAACATTTGCAGTTGGAAGTGTTCTTCTGCAAACCAAGGAGGTACTACTGTTTGTCAGGACACATTTGCCAGCTCCAGAAAAAAATTCTTGTATGAGGAGGCTATAAAGCACTATTCCAGCAGCACCAGAATGGCAGCCATTTGTGTCTGTGCAACCCACTGGCATGGTTGCATCACATGTAGTTTATTATTATTTACTTAACTGTAAGCTTCTCTGCAAACACAGTTCTACTAGTAAAAAAAGCTGTAGAGGCAGAAATGCACTGAGTAAATGCATTCCTTAAGAGGAAGCAGCCTCTACTATTTTTGCACAGTGCCTAATACAAGGTCTCAGTCTAGTATCCAGAGCTTGGGATACAATATGTACCACAATCAGTAACACTAAATTACATCACTTCAGTATTTATTTTGCAGTTTCTCCCCAAAACTAAATCTTTGGATACAGTACCCACATTACTCAGCTTTCCACAAAAAAGACACAGCATTTCGGATTGTGAACAGCAGCCGCACCTTGGCACACAAGCTGAAACAAGTATCACTCCTTTAAGTAGTCTCTGTGAGACACGTGTTCATCACCAGTTGTCAGTGCAAGATTATAACAAATCTAGCTACAGCTGGAGTGTTACTGAAAGTCTCCATGTCTAGGTGATCACTTTGGGCTAATATACTACTTAGAATCTAGGCCTCCTGACTAAAAGGAAAGGCTTATGAGTACCACTAAAGGGTAGCCTACTCTGCTCAAAACCCAGCAAGCAAATAACCTCCTTATTTGTAAAATATTTTATTTCCCTGTTACTTAAACAGCTACAACCAGTGGTACTGCATTATGGTCAAATACAGAGATGCCTAGAGGCTTCACTTAATGTTTTGCTACTCACTATAAAAACATGCAGAGGAAGAAAAAGTTACCTTATCTTTGCAGGGCTTTCAAGAGAACACATGCTAGACAAAAGGATGCAAAAGCACACAAAAGCAAGCTACAGTGCAAGAATACCATAGGCTAAAAAGTTGAAGACCTCTTTCACACAGGTAGCTTAAGCTTGATCACAAGTCTGCCTGCCATCACAAGGAAATACTCTTTTTCAAAAAGGAAAGGTTATGATGCTTTTAATTCAATACAAGTTTAGCCAGTTTTGACTGTATCCTACAGAATTACTAAAAACTAGCAGAACTCCTAAAAACTTAAATTTTACCAAAACAGTATGAAAATTTGCTCTTTTCATTATGTTTAAAGGACACTTCACCCCTTCAAATCTGTCACACTTTTTAAGCAAAGTAGACACTAATAATAATACTGCATGTGTTCATCCTCAAGTTACTCATTATTATTACTATTGTTTCTTCACTAAGTAATTTGCTCAAATGAGGACAGAAACAGACTGTAAATACCAGTCCTTCCCAGTCTTTTTTTTCCTCTTTCTCCCCAGTTAGCCTTTATCCACACAGGAACCAGTTTAAGTTTGCATAGCAGCATCAGCTATGTTACAGCTAGGACACAACTCTCTGGTGAGAAGCCTTTCCTTTTTGAAGGTTAGCTTGAAGTGTTTCAGGTAAGCATGCCAGTATTACATTACCCTGACGTCCCCTCGGCATCAGGAAGACAGGTCATGGTGAGGTGAATTAGCAGTCAGCTGAGGAGGGGACCTTCCTGAGACAGTTCCCCCAGCAAAACAAGTTTTTTTGCACAAGCTCTAAGGCTGGCAGGCCACCAACAAATCTCAGCTGTTCAACATCGCTCTGGAAATGGTACCACACAGGGTGCCATTTCCTCCCTTTAGGGAACATCACTTCCCCTTTTCTAGAGTAATTGCTCACACAATTAGCTTACAATAGCAAGGAGAACAAATTTCTCAAGTAGTTCAAGGGACACAAATGGGCTTTTTGAGGATATTGGACCCAAACTACAGCCAAGCCTTGTTTACTTATATCTTTAGAGGAAATCTACCCTTTTGCATAAACTAATTCAGAGCACTGCAAATAAGTCAGCCTCCTCTTGTCTCTGGCAAGCCTTGGGCTTAACAGAAAGTATCTAAAACAAATAAGCCCTACATGGGATTAAGAAGCTCCAACATATGACAATAAACAAAGTACACCAAGTCAGATGTCAGTGAAGAAAAGAGGTGCAGCTGGAGGACAGCTAGTTGTGTAAAAGAATACCAGGATTAAGCCCTGTAAGCTATTTGCAATGCATGCAGAAACCAAAGGTGCCAGACAAATGACATCATACAAATCAAGTTCAACTATTACTACAGAATGGGAAACTCCAGAGCAGTATATTCACTGAAAGTTACTTCAAACTGATGTTCTTACCTAGCATTCCAGGAGGGCAACTTGCAATATTTTAATTTACATAATCAGCATCAAAAAAGAAAGCAAAAATCAAAACAGTCATGTTGAGATCCATCAAAACACTCTTTGACTGGAGATGTTCAAAGTAATTTTTTTGAGTAGTTTCCTCAAAACCAGAGAGGTTTGTAACTTTCAAGAGCTGAGATGCTCTGCATAGTGCAGTTTCATTCACATCAATGTCAGAACTGGATGAACTTAAAAAATGCACACCACATGACACAGTTACACACTTCAAATTTTTTTTGGTATTAAGACCTATAAAACTGTATTAATCATTTCACAGCTCTTTGTAGAAGGTATGGTACCAACTACCAGGTAGGAAAATTGTTACATGAGAAAGGGTCACACAGTTCAGTACTAAATATGAGAAAACTTAGCTCTTACTTGAAAAGAAGCTACTGAACAATGTACCAGATTAAAAAATGCCATTTCAAAAAGGAATTAAGCAAAAGATCAAGTGTTTCCTTTTTACTTGCATGATCAAGTTCATGAAACATCTATTGGCACTGGAATGGAAAATGGTCATGACAAAGCAATATTGTGCCTATCACTAAAATAGCAGACAAGCAGCATGTTACAGATTGTCATTCATATTACGGAAATATATGCCCTCTTTATGAAAGCTGAAGGTCAAAAAAAATATCAATCTCAAGCAAGCAGTGTAGTCCTATGCTACAAAATCAAGACAGCACATCTATTTGATGAAAGACATGATCAGCTACTGAACTCTTTAGGGACAAGTTCCTTTTACTAGGGCCTCGAACTTCTGTTAGTAAAAGAGCAAAACTTAATTTTCTAATCTAGAGTACATAATTAAGATTATCTGCCCAAATACAGCAAAAAAAGAGCATGAGATAATAAAAGAGAAAGTACTAACATAAAGGCTATCAAGGTCTGATAGAGACTAAAGGAGCTAACAGTCAATGGAAGCAAGGAATCCAGGTTTCTCACTACAGTAACAAGAAGGTGCCACTGGATCGATCCTTGCAGTAACTCAAATCCCTCTGTTATACTGCAATTTATTGTGCAAGAACAAACTCATCCACTATGTCCAAAAGACACAGTCAACAGCAGAAATCCTAACTGGCATGGTGATATATGAGAATCTTTAGCAGAAACTTGCATAAGGTCTTCTGGATCAAAAAGAGAAGGGTAAGACATTCAGATGAGTAGTGGTGTTTCACAAAACAATACTCAGAACTTTTAGCTACATGCAAACACTAAACGGACAAAGACGCGAAACGCATCACCACAAGGGAGATATGCCCCCTTTGTAAAGGAAACACCAAGTTTATCTACTGAATGATCTTTCAGTCAAAGCCAATATAACTGGAAAATGCTGCTGGAAAAGCTTATCATGGTTCTTCCTTTCATCAGCAATGTCTGAATAGATACAAAGTTGAAAAAAGTGCTAGTTATTTCTTTGTACAGGGCTAGATCTGCAGTTGCATAAGTAATAGCATGGTCAAGAGAGAGAGGCCACCACAGGCAAGTACCTTTTATAAGAAATTATGACTAGGGTTAAACAAGCTCAAAGTTACTGCAAAACTGTTTGCCACAACATTTCACCTTGTGAAAACATGGCAGAATTCAGGATCTGGCTGTAGACAGTAAAAACACTAAAATAATGATAACACTGAACCAAGTAACACAATACAATAATTGAAACTGTTCTCTCTCCTTCAAGTGGTATTTTAACTCCTGAGGTAAATGCACCAACTTCAGCCATTTGCCAATTCAACTCATTAGTTCTTGCAGGCCTCTGCACAAATCAGATTATGGCATGAAAACACAGACTTTCCACATTTCAACTTTAAAGTGCTCTACAGATTGCATGAGAACGCAAACTACATGATGGGAAGTTCTTCAGAACAGTGACCATTATATATAACTAGTGACTAGTAACTTCAGGACTTGCTTTCATTCCTGTGGAAATTTAGAGCTTTCCCTTTGATTTTTAAATCAGGAAACTAAGATTCACTCAACAAATACCAAACTGCTATTTTTGTAGCACCTTTATTGAATTGGGTAGTGCCTGTTTACTCTTGTAGAAAAACGTCTCCATAAAAAGAAGGAAACGGACTACAGAATTACAATTTTAAATCAGGGCTGAATTATATCTGCATGTTTGTCTCTGCTACTGATCTGACATCCCTGATCATTTTCTAAAAATAGGATAATTAACATACAACGTAGCCTTTGTTCTGGGTGCTGAGATCCTGTAGCAGAAAAATCTACCAATTTCTATTTAGAACAATCTCTCATTGTTAGGAAAGTAATATAGAAGTTTAAATTCAAACCCAAAAAACAAGCATTTTATTTTTTTAAAACAAACTAATCAGTTGCAGTTTCTCCACTCCATCACAGATAATGGGAAAACAGCAGCCATTCTAAAGGGCTGAAATCAGAATCTTAATATAAAACGATATTTTAAAACTTCTGAGGGAGTGTTTCTCTGAATAGGTCATGTTGCTACAAGCATTCAGTTTGTTAAACAGCGTCAAAGTAATAAAAAAAGAGGGTTTTAACAAAGCACTTCAGGTAGCAGGCTGCACTTAAACTGTTTAAAAGATCAACTTGTGTATGCCACAACACTAAACAAAAGATTGTCAGTTGACTGCTGAGATTACCACATAATCAAACACAACCATATAGGCAGTTACATTGCTATCTGCAAGACTTTCACACTGCAGCATTAAGTTTTTATCCCATTTGATATAAAAACCATCTAAACATCCTTATCTGAAAGTTAAAAAACTCTGAAAAATGTGTATGTTTCAAAAGCGGTTTTTTTACTGGAACATCTGCTGAATGCAATATTGTAAACTCATTCCGTCCCACTCCAACAAGTCACTGAAATTCCTAAAATAAATTTAGCAACTTTTTTGTTAGCTTCAATTCAGTATTTTTTTGCATGGAAACAAACCCATTACTAAACGGCAAACCCTAAAGCATCTAGTTTTCAACAAGCTAGCATTTACTCAAAAAGAAATATTCAAATGGTTATGGTTTCTGTAAGTTGCTTTCAAACAAATACAGGTGCAGAGTTTAAAAAGCATTTGTAAACATACACTATACCTGTAGAGAAGAAATTGAGCCTTATTTACATAGTGATCTTCATAAACATTTTCTTCTGGATTTCACTCAACTGTGCTTTTGGCACCAGAAGTACCAATAACTCCATACCACCGGAGAATGTGATAAAACAATCAAGAAGCCATGTCATGAAGATCTCACCAGTTCAAGAATAACAAGCACATTTCTGATGATGCTACTTGCACAGTCAAGGAACAGAACAAAGCACTTACACCAGCTCATACTTAACTATCCAAAGGCAAGATGAGTAATTTCTGAAGTATCACAGAATTAAGGACCGCTTACAAGGGTGATCCAAGCAAGACAAAATAAATAGTACTAAAATCTAAAGTAGTGTGTATTAAAAGAGGCGATTCAAACTATTTTAACATTCAAAAGGTAAAAAAATTGCTGTGCAAAGACACAGACATAACAGCACGCACCCTACTGAAGACTTCACACAACATGCAGTAGCAATCAAGATCTGAAATGAACACATGATGACTAAAACACACAATGTAAAATTTCATCACTAAACACTTCAGTAATGTACCCTTAAAAATACTGTATTCACTGCTAATCATTGTAGAAGAGAATAAATAGGCCCATACTCAGGGCCTATCAACAAAAATACTTGAGGAACAGAAGCAGTTCAAATGTGAGATTAAAGTATTTGAGAGAAGAACAATGAGAAGAGATACAAAAATACCTAACTTCATAGAAAGATCAAAAAGAATTGATTAAAAATTAGTTTGGATGTAAAAAATTATTTTATTTTATGACCCCTTCTGTGTTTCCCCCAACTTAACCTGGCTTAAGCCAGGTATTTAACTAGAACCAGAAGTGGAAGGAAACTTTCCCTCATGGGCATGTCACCCCACCCGAAATGTGAAAGAATTGCCCCTCCTTCCTTCAAAGCATTGCATATTAAACAACATGTAGTAGTGGACCAAACAAATCTTACTGCAGATAGAAGAGACAACAGGCATTTATGATTCTAACCTGGGTCTTAGAAGCCTGGGGGTTTGTTTCAGATTGCAGGCACCTGCTTAAATAAGACTTTCCAACACTTAAAAATTATGGTGGTATTTTTTAATAAAGAAATGTCAAATCAGCAACTGAATGCTTCATGGCTACAGGAACCAAAGTTTCCAAATCTAAAAAGTTGCTTTCATATTTTGATCATAAAGAGCTACTGAGAATAAACTGGTAGTATTTTGTTCTAAAGTCTATGAAGGCCAGGTAAAACAGCTGATGTGCTCCTACTCATTACCAAAAGTCAGGCTTTAAACCGAGATACTGCCATTATAGATTTTCCTCTGTGCAGATGCACATTTCAGCACATATCCAGGCCCCTAAAGCATATGTATTTTCAAATACTAAAATCTAAACAGCTTTCCATCTAGGGAAATTCTCAATTCTAACCTTTGACAGTAGTTAAAACGCAGGTTATGTTTTCGTAATACTTAAAATCATTTAAAATACTAATCTTCAGGGAAAACATAAATTACTTCAACTTCAAAATTATTTCTATTTTAAAACTAAATATCAAGTATCAAGTAAATCATCAGGATTCTTCTATTTTTTTACTGTGACTGAAGTTTTAGCCTGCAACATAAGCAGTCTTCCTCAAAACTTCAGGTCAAAGATCACTAAATACATGAGGTCATAGTCATAATTAGGATTTTTCTCTTTGCATTAACTTTATTGAGTGTAGGAGGGACTCAAAAACTTCATGCATTGTTTCCAAACAGCTTAATTTTTCAGAAGGTCATCAAAAGAATCCCCAAACAACTTTTGTGATGCCTTCCAGGCATGTCTGGTTTTCTAGACAAATACAGTATAACACAGGCACAGTCTGAAAATCCCTTGTGGTCTCCTGTGGCCCCTGGTGCCANTATAACACTAGACTTGCTCTCCAGATTGAGTATTCAGTGATAAGAAACTGCACTAACCTCTGAGCTGAGTGAAGTTCAGCTGGATTGAATTAACCTTAATTATAATCACTTTTGAGTAAAAGTGATTCACAAATGAGAACTGATCTATAAGCATTAAATACATCATCACAACTGTTCCTCAAATTAAACACCACTTGTACAATGCCATTCTGCTCTGTTATTTACTAGCTGCCTTCCTAAAGAGAGGTTAGAGAAGACTGCAGTTGCCCAGACCATAAACTAATTCAGAAGACTTATCAGCTTAGTAAAATACAGCTGGTATTAAAAACTCTTGTTTCTGTCTGCAAAGTACAACTAGTGCCTACTAGTACCACACAAACATCACAGCACTATCAGTTCATGGAAAAACAGAGCTGAAGTTCCACTGAATGGATCTATAAATGCAGAAAAAAAGGACAGGCATTTAAAAAACACCATTTAAAAATCTCCATCTTCCACAATCTGTCCAATTCCTTAAGTTTCCCAAAGAAGTAAGAATCAGACCTTTAGTACAAGACACAGCATATTTGCAGCTGTCACAAGAACCTTAAGCTGAATTGGGTTACAGCCATACTAACAAAACAGTGTAGGTGACAGTTTCATTACACCCTTTGATCTGCTGAAAAAAATGTCTTTCACCAAAGGATTCAATCAAAAATTCAAAATAGAAGATTCCCATGAGATTTTCCACTACTGAAATGCAAATCCTCAAGCTATTTTATTCTCTGAAGGAATACAGTCTCTGTCATAAGTCCTTTATCTTACAATTACTTCAACTTTTACAAGCTAAGTGAATAAACAGATTTTTATCAATGTGACTAACAGCACAGTAAGCCAAAGTTTCCTTGAATATCCAGAATTCTGCATCTAAGAGCACTGTCTTAGGCTGGAGGTCGGGGGTCTCACTCACAGTTGTGAAAACTCTGTTAACAAAGCTTCACAACATACATACCCCACAATGCCTTGCTTTCAGTTTCATTTGTGCACACATGTTCATGGTCACTTATGCAAGAAGCTGAGAAAAAGAGAAAAAAAAAACAAAAACAAAAAACAAAACCAGACCATCCATTTTCAGGATGCTCAGTAAGCAGATCACTGTTAATTCCCCTGTCTGCTCCCAGGAGCAGCTTTTGAGTGAGGTAGGGCTAGATGAAGCACAAAGATGGCAAGAGCATTACACACGCAGCACTACAGCATGCAGCTTTTAGAATCTCTTGTACTACCCTGCAGGTTGCCCCACTGCAGTAGCTGCATAGACTTCTGTGTAATTCCAGCAGTCCCAACACTCACTTCCTAGTCCTGTGAATGTCAGATAAACAACCAAGGACTCTGAAAAACCCCAGATCTACTACCTCGCCTGTCTTCGGCAACAGGAACTCGTTATGTAAGACCTATCACAAAATACAGAAAAAGTGGAGGGAAGGGAGACTACTCTCACAGTAGTAAGTGGGCCACAAACAGAAGTTCAGGTGTCAATACACTTACATCAACATTTCAGGTACCTGAAGCCGGAGTGGCCTAAACTTTTGTTCAGTACAGAAGTATCCAAGTCATTCAAATTTCCATGTACATAGACTTCAAATTCTATCTTGCCCCAAGAATTAAGTTAATTTCTGAATTTACAAGAGACTGGAAACTATTCATCTTGCTTTAATCCAATTACAGCATTTTTCTCATTCTTTAAAGAGTATATCATTGTAAAATGGGCACAGCAAGAAGGCTACTATAGCAAGCTATTAATATATTCCCCAGAAACTACCTACAGCTGTATACAGCCTTAAGCCTTAGCTCTTCTCTCAAGTTTTATTTTATGATTGACATGTAAATAATCAGGCACTATCTCATGCCTGACTAATACAACATCCATCAGCAGATGCTAAAATCCCTGTAGAAGAAGTGAGCAGAGATAATTACTTGTCATACCTTGCATATCCACTGTCCACTTACTTTCCTCAAAGGAGTCAGCACACAGGGCTTCAAACACAAATGGACACTCACAAAACTGCAATATGCTTGAATGTAAACTGTGGAAGATGCTGACAAATTATTACTATGTGTTCGTGACTACAGTCACCAGATGAAAGGTTTGTGTTTTCTTCTGCAAGCAAATGGCAAATGTTTTATAGAAAATATTGAAAGCCAGTGAAATACTGAAATATTACATTGCCAATACTTGCAGTGTAAGCCCATTAAACATCCAACATGGAGTATATGGAATATGTTTTTTACATAAATAGATCTATATAAACACTAAACACAAACCAGTACTAGTTGTTGTTACTAGATCTTTCAGGTAGTTTCCTAGCCTTCCTCAGTGACAGACATCATGCACCTCTTGTAATTCCTACTGTGGACAACGGACACATAATCAGGCGGAATGTGAAGGCCTCATTCTAGGTGGTACCAGCTAGCAGGCACCCAGCCAGAGAACAGACATTGAGTATGTCTGTTAGAGAAAACCGAAAACGCTCTTTCCTGAGGCAGAAAGCAAGAGCTGCCTGTCCCCTGGCTGAATCTCTGGGTCCCCCGCCAGCAGTCAGCAGCCCAGCACACCCTAGCAGCGGCTTCCCGCACGAGAGCGACAACAAGGCGCGGGAAGCAGCACAAGGCCACAGCGCGCTCTCACCCGCCGTCCCCCACGCCGCCCGCCCCTCCGCCATGTGCGCACCCACCGCTCTACCGCCCCCAGCCCGCCTGGCTACCCCCGCTGGTGCCCATGCCTGCCTGGCACCCAGGCCCCTCCACGTCCCTCTCCGCGTCCGGTCGCACACAAACACCCGCCCCTCCCCGTCCAGCTTTCCGGCCTCGCCGTCCTGTCCCTCCACGTCGGCTCCGCTCGGTCCCCACGTGTTGCCGGGCAGATCCACCTCTCCTCAGCACCGGCCTGGGCCGCGCAACCCTGCCTAGCCCGGCCCGGCCTGGCCTGGCCTCTCCGTGAGAAGCGGACGGGAAGAGGAAGGGCGACGAACAGCGTTCCCCGCGCACGGACCAAGCGAGCCGTGGCGCTGCCAGCGCCATCACCCCGCGGGCCGCGAAGGAGAGAGAGGCTCGGGACGGCGCGGGCACCGCCAGTCCCCCACGCCCCGACGGCCATGGGGCGCCACTAGGCCAGAACGACACCCGCGGCCTTCCTGCGCGGGAGGAGCCAAGTGCTTCCTGCTCGCTGCACCACCACCACAACCCCTCCCTGCATCCCCTCAGCTCCGGGGGCAGCGGCAGCCCGCGGCGTGGTGCACCGCCTGGTACCTGCGCGGGCCGGGGTTGGCAGTGACTCAGGAGCGAGAAGGAGGCGCCGCGCGGCTGGCGGTAAAAAGACCCAAGCTCCCGCCGCTCGCGCTCATATAGAATTAACGTCACCACGTAACCCTCCCCTCTCTCGCGCGCCCCGGATCTCCTAGCAACGCGCGCGCGCCCGCACCCTAGCGTCACCCGACCGCCCCGGGCACGCGCCGGCTGTCCGCTGAGGCCGTTGGGGCCTGACCAGCCAGCGCCTTTACCCTGCTGCCCGCTGCCGCCGGGCGGGGAGGGGCAGAGGGAAGGCCCGGGAGTGTCATCCCCCGGGACGTGTATCGTCTCACGTACCTCGGGGCTGATTCCCTCGTCCCTGCCTCGGGCTCGAGGGGAAAGGTGTGACGGTGCCCCACCAGCGGCCCGGGCTGAACACCCAGAGCCGTCGTCCAGCTTGGTGGGCCACAGCATGGTGGAGAAAGCACCTACCTCCTCCCCGGCAGAAGGGTGGCGAGGATAGACCTGCCAGGGAGTCGGGATGTAATGCTACCCCGACCACGTTAGTGCTGGTCAAAACCTCAACTGGGAGGGATTTCTGAAGGTATCTGCGCAAAAACAGAAGTTACTCAGACAGGAAAGCGCTATTCACACAGGCTACAGGTACCACAAAACCACAGTCAGCGCTAGCTTACCTTAAAAGACCGGGCTGAAAAACGTGGTGGTTCAAACATTGTTTCATCCAAGTTTCAATAATTCCTGTCTTGGCCAGGATGGGCAGTCAGAGGCAGCGACTGGTTCAACCCTCCCATTTTAACTTGCTGTACTTGCCTTCCAGAGATCTAAGCAGCCTAGTTTCCCACAAATGCCTCTCATGCCTGACCACATACTCCAAATTAAGCCTTTACTAAAACTAGTTCTTTTCTAGAGTTTCTCTCCCATGCACGTGGTCTTAAGTAGTGGAGCATGGAGCACACTTGTGAAGAAATTTGTGACCTACACTAAACTTACAGAAATATAAATATCTCCGTGACTTTCGGCTCATCTTGGCTGGAATGAGCCAACGATTCCAAATATGAAGGCAGATGGGATGGGCAGGCACATAGTGTGAGAGTATAAAAGCTGTTTGCTGAAGATGTGTTACCATATAGTTAATGTGTATTCTGTACATTTTACTAAATTCTAAAGCAATCTGCAGTCTAAGTGTAGCTATTTAAATAATGGAAATGACAACAGAGAACAAAAGAAAGAAAAAAATGATGGCTCTGCCTAGTATCTGCAATGCAATCTGTGTAAGAATGAACAAAAGATAAAGGATCCTATTCTTAACTGTATAGTGCCATGCCAGTTTTGCTCCATGTATGGCAATAAAATCTCAGCCCCTCCAAAGTCTTTGTGGTAAAGAGATCCCATTTGCAAGATGGTGTGGAGAGAACCTAAGGATTCCCTATTCCCCGGAACATTGAGTTTTGGGAGGTGGACTTTTTTTATAACATGCAATTTTAAATAGCTAGAAACTACACAAATGTGAGGAGACAAAAGACAGATCCAGGTAAGAGGTTGCACAGCATAGCAACCATGGGGAGAAACAGACATAAAAATGTTATTCCAAAATGAAAGTACCTGTAGCCTCCTTGCAACCCTCAGATTTTAAAATTGTACTACATGCTCTTTTTTTTTATTTTTCTGAGGTGACTAGTACTTGGGAATAGGAAGAAGGCAAAGGTGTACAGAAGGCATTTGATAAAAATAAGCAATCGATTGGGATTTATTGCAAAACCAATTATAGTCTTTTGCAGGCATTCCCTTTATTCAATCAGCTGAAGTGGCAATCAGCTGTGAATGAGTGATTCGCAAGGCAGTGGCTAGCCTTGCTTGTCTTTCTGAGACCTGCTACCTCATAACACACAAAACCTTGGAGTAAGACCCAGTGACCCCTATGGAGCAGTGCTGTAGAGAAGAAATGAGATGTACAGAAGCCAGCAGTGTAGAGAATAGAGTAACCAAGTCAAGAGCAGAGGCCAAGGAGTGGGGACAGGCCCAAGCTGGAAATGTAGCTCTTAGACTGGAGGGAAAAGCCTTTCTGTCCAAAATTCACAGACACCTTTTAGTGGTTTTGCATTAGTCAAGTAAGTCGACCCTTTCTCACGGAACAAAATAAAACACAAGTCCTTATTCTAGGGCTCTTTAGGAGTCTCTGAAGAACAACAGTTACGGAAACATTTTTCAATAAGAAGCAGTTTCTCTGAACAATAAAGTAGGAAGAAACAAGGGAGAGGATACATGGACACTACTCCCAATTCCACATGGCAGATGCCATCACACATATATAGAAAGAAGAAAAGAGAAGCCTATTGCTTACAATACCTGAATTGTCTGCACATGCAAGCTTTCTAGGTTGGGTTGGTTTGCTGTCAAAATGGTTCAACATATCCTGATATTTGTGCAGTCATGACAATAAGACTGAAGAAACTTTAAAGTTAGACTTGAGTTGAACTTAGACCTATACTTGAGTTTTGATGGCCCATATATTTCATTTGAATTTTCATCCTCCTGTGTATTTCCCATGCTTAAGCTTGTGCTCTGCAACTTTTTGTTTCAGTCTGGCTGGATATTTGGGCTACTGCCTTTATATTCATAGAATCATTATGTCTGGAAAAGACCTCTGAGATCATCAAGTCCAATCATCCACCCACACTACTATGCTCACCACTAAACCATGTCCCCAAGCACAGAAAGTCCAAGTAACACCATTTTTAAAATAATGAGAATCAAATCACCTGAATACACAGCAGATACTGGCACAGGTATATTTTCTTCATAGACTTACACTGTTTTTCAAAATGTTACATCCTGAAGCCTTTTTAAAAGCCTTAAAATGTGTGTGCAAGAACTGTGCAAGGCATGGTCACTGAATGCACAGAGACAGAGTGTTTTCTTCAGGCTGGAAGAGCTTTGGTAAGAAACACTGGGAGACCTTCCCTTTGGCATGGAAGCTAAGTCAAGTTTTCTGGGGTCAGAAACTTGAGGTCAAATCACAGCTCCTAATCAGAAGAGTTTGAATGGGGTTCCTCACTTGCCAGTTGAGTGTGTTGCTTATGGAGCTATCAACAGCGACTCTGACCTCTCCCTTGAGTGCATAGGCCTTATCACCTATGCTTACTTTTGAGGCCTTCCCTAGACCTTGCACCACTGACTTGCACATTAGCTGTAAAGGGAGGCTCAGGCTGGAGCTGTCTCCAGGCAGAGGCCATAAGGACATCCAAGGAGGGAGCACAGGCCTAGGTTTGTACTTGGAGAGACCTGAGGAAGGTCAAGTACTGAAGCTACCAGAAAGCTAAACCAGTATAACAGCTTGTTTGTTGCAGCAAACAAGACTGTCACTCACATCCAAGCTCAATCTTCCCAAACAGGGCGTGCACCTTGTGTGCTTGAGCTGCATTCAGGCTACAGCTAAGCTAAAGTGTCTGGAGACATTCCAGAGCCACCTGGATGCATTCCTGTGTGACCTGGTCTTGGTGATCCTGCTCTGGCAGGGGGGTTGGACTAGATGATCTTCCTAGGTCCCTTCCAACCCCTGACATTCTGTGTTTCTATGAAGTTGGAAGATCCTGTTGTGCCCTTTGTTTCTGTAATTTGCTCTTCTCTCTTTGTCTCTGTGCCTGCCAGAGTACAAAAAGATGAGATATACAGGTCTTCTTACAAAAGCCTCAGAGGACATTGCAGCAGCTTGGATTGTATACACAGCTTCTATATTCATAGGATCATAGAATAGAATCATAGAATCATAGAATCATAGAATGATTAGGGTTGGAAGGGACCTCTGGAGGTCATCATATTCTTTCATATTGAAAGAAAAAATAGGCCAACACTCTCTCAGAAGCTGCACAATCTGAAAGCTGCTGACTCTAGGTAGCAGATGCTTGTGATTATCCTGGATACGAAGGAAATAGGAGCAAGCAGGGCAGACTAGAGGTAGAGAGAATCATAGGAACCAGGCATGCAAACACAACATTCAAGATGACAGTACTTGGCTACTGCAGATGCACGACTGAACAGTCAAAGGATGTGGTGATGACGTTTATTACACCAGCTTCATTTTTACCATCAGGAAACAAACTCAGAGAGGAACAGGCCCAGGGCTACCCAGTAAGGTACTGGTAGTGCTGGAGAAAGTACCTGATCTTTTCATCCCCTTCTCTTGCTCTCTTTGGTTCTTTTATAGGACTCTGTGAGTCAGAGCCCTTCTGTTGTAGCAGAACAAACTGCAGGACAAGAAGTCATGCCCTTTGCAGGGTCCATGTGCTCTGTTGAACGTAGGGTGAAACCCTCTTTGGCTGCATATTGTGCCTCATTTTTACAAGCACATTCTGAAAAAAACTCAGTGCTTTGCCTGCTAAAGTGCTTTTCCTTTGAACCTGACCCAGATCTTTCTGAACTGCCTCTGCTACAGAGTTAAGTGGAACATAGGAAAATCCTGCTGGCTCACCCTGGCACACAGAGTGCAGCTCCTGCTGCACAGCTGAAGTGAGAGCTCAGAGGTAACAGAGGTAGGATGTGTGATGCACACAGTCTACAGAATTACTGGCAGGCATGGATGGGCATCCATCTGTTTCCAGTGCTGGCAGTGTATTCCTGTATATTTACAGTAGCAGACTGTGAAAGACATCTTAAAAAATTATGCTGCACTCTTTAATATAAAAACTTGCATGTTTATATTACTTAGATGTGGGATTACACTGTGTACAATGTTCTCATCAAAATCCAGTGATACACTCTGGCTCAAGGATTTGCTGTAGTATATTGTTTGAAGACCAAAGGTTATTTTTGTATCCCAGTGCATTGTCAAAATATTATTTCAGAAACACAATCAAATAGATGGGTTGGAAGCTACTAGTGACCTTACCCAAGGACTGACCTCCCCAGCAGTGTGTGAGGCAGGAATCCGTTCCAAAAAGATGTATTTCAAAGGGACAGCCAGCTGAAATCCTAGCCTGGTTAAAGTGCATTGGGGTTTTGATCAGCAGATTTCCACTTGGTTTGTGTAATAGCAAAGCTGAAGTGGAGCTAGTATTTCAGTTTCAAACATTGTAGCTGAACAGTGAGCAATGAACAACAATAAAAGCAGGGCCTTGAGGACAGCAGAATCAAGTTCTGTGCCTAGCTGTGCTCCAGACTGGTTGGATAACCTTGACAAAAACTTTAAAACTTGGCATTGAGACTTTTCAAGGCTGCACCAGAGAGAAAGCAATGCAGAGATGGAGTTTGCAGGAGACAGCTGCTTGAGGAGGGAGATAAAGACATGGTGTTAGTGTGAGACCATGCAATGGATGGTGGAGACGGGGCTATCAGGGAAAGAGAATCATTAAACACACAACTGTTTGCAGAGCTTAGCTACAAAATGTTAGGCAAAGATACATAGATGGGAGGATGGGAGGCATAGTGTTCTCCCCCAGCCTGGCAAAATTAGTGCTCACTTCTAGCTGCAAAGACCTTGTAAATATGCGAAGCCCTACCCAGGCTGGTAATAAATATGTGGGCATAAGGATAGGATTATCCTATTATTATTTTGCAACATTCACAGGAGTAAGATCAAAGGAAGGATCCTGTGCTCCACTGCAGATAGGTAATTTTCCTTCTTGAATAAACAGAGTGACTTTTTTCTTCTTTTAGTAATTACAAAGGACTGTTCAGCAGAAATCATTCCCATGTAAGTATCTACAGGGCAAGGAAGAAGGTGCTGAAGAGAAACCCCAAATATTTAGAAAACCATAGTAAAATCATACTCATCACCTGAACAAAAGAGGCTAAAGGGAAAGGAATATCACAGATGTGTCCTAACTGAGCACTAGAGAATCAAGAGATGCTTGCTGAAATTGCTTTTGCTAGTGGTTGTTATAGTCTCCAAATGGGGGAGAGGGAGGGAAGGCCAAAGCAAAATATTAAAAGAGAATGAATAGAAATGTAGCTATTTCCATTTCACAAACCATGATGAATTTTGAAAAGATGTTTCATTTTCTGAGCAAGACTACAGACAGATGGATTTTGGCTGCAAATCACTTAAATGGCTCCACTAACATCAGACTGCAGGAATGTTACCAGTATAGGAATATATAAACATTACCATTCAAAAGCCATTTGTTGATTAGTTTGCATAAAAACATAACATAATAAAATGCCCTTTCTCCATAAAAGAACTGTGTGTGATCTCCTCATCAACGCTAAAGAGTGCTTAAGCAAGTAAAATAAACCAAACCTCACTCCGGTGATGTGGCTGCTCTGCTACTCTTTCTGTGGTCACCCCAGCTGTGCTTACAGCTTAGCCAGCTTTTTGACCTAGTGTCCTGGTTCCCTGCCATGCCAGTGTTTTGTTTTCCATCTGAGGAACCAATACTGCTCTGGGCCGTTCAATGAACCCACAGACCCATGCTAACAGATGAGATCTAATGTATAACACGTTAAGTTCATGACAGAGGCCACAGCATGAGGAAAGACCCTTCTTGCTGAGCTACTCTGAGCAGGGAGTCCAGATATCTGCAGATTATCACAAATGCCACAGGCAGGTGGGTCTGGCTTGTGAATCTGTAGCTTGGGAGATGAAACTGGAGGACACCGCATACTTCTGCTTGTGTAGAACTGTGAATCAAGAGATAATTATGGGTGGCCAAGATTGGAGACCTTGGTCTTCCAGCCTTAGTCCTAATTTTGGAAAGGTTCTGTACTGAAGAGGTCCTGTTGTCTTGTTGTTCTATCAGTCCTAGAAGCAGCATCTGCCCCTTTTTCTTTCTCATAATAAGGCCTGGAAAATATCTTGTCTTGCTATTTTATTCAAATGCTTCCACTGCTGTAATACCTGTTTTGACAGAGATCTATCAAGGTAGCATTTCTGGTAGGTCAGAAACCTTGTGTTGCCAGTGGAGAAAGGCAAGACAAGAGGCATTTCCCCAATAAGCAGCAGAGTGGGGCCTAGAAAGCACTAAGCTCCCATTGACCCTGCTCCAGAACTGCGAATTTCTTAGCTGTGCCTGGCACTTTGCTGAGCAAGCTGCACGCAACTTGCTGGCACAGTCACCTACCCAGGAGGATCCCAGATGTGAGGCTGCATGTGGTGACACAGCAGCCCAGCCTGGCACTAGCCCACCACATCTGCGCCTTGTTCCATTGCTTACAGTGGATGTACCCAGCAGTGTCCCCAAACCTCTGGGGTTTAACTCAAGCAACACTCTAGGAAACCAGATGCACTGTCTTCTCTGGGTTTCCATCCCTCAGTGAAACAATCTAAATTTCTTCTTTGTACCCAAAGGACATCACGATATTCCTGCAAAAAACACAGAGGAAAAAAATGTCCCTGCATCCCATCTCTGAAAGTATGGATAGGAAGAGCCTTGCTGCCTAGAATAGGGAGACCTACATACACAGGTAAAAAGGCTTGAAGGAGGCTGTTTCTCAAAGGGCAGTGAAATGACAGGCCCTAGTTATATTTGCATAAACAAGTACCTTCTTATTTTTTATCAAAAGACTGCAGTAATTTGCTTTGTCATCCTTTAGTCAATTGTTATATTCATAGTAGAAACAGTAATAGAGGACAGCAACACACAGCATGTGTCTGAGATGATATTTTAATGACAGTAGATGGAGATTGATCAGTGGAACCTAGATATCCCAACTCTGTCATCATCCACCTTCATGTTTGGTTTTTTTTTTCAAATGCTGGCAATTCCAGAGGAGTTCATGGTAACAAATAATGAAGTCGATGGAGCGTAGAAATGCTCTGGTTTGAAGCACTGGTTTAAGAAACACAGCCGGGTAATGAAAGTGCTATTTCAGGAAATCAATTCAGCACTCTTTTCAGATTCATAGATATTCCAGACGAAAAAGGCCTATTAGGTCATTTGTCCATCCTTCCTGCCAAAAATGATTGTGGGAGTTATTGATATCTGAATTTGTGTCAGTCTTGCCAGGTGCCCTCTTTGTAGCAATATAAATACATTGGCTGCAGCTTGTTCCCTACTGATAGCTTCTGAATTACATACCCCACTACTAACAGTGCTTAGAGGGGAAGCAGGGAGCAGCAAGGTGCAGCTTTCCAGCAGACAAGGTGAATCTCTGAGCAATAATTTTCATTCCACCTAACAGGCTCATGTATTCACAGATGAGAATAAGAAAAGAGAATGGCCCAAAGTGTGACAACTGCATGCTCCGTAACCTTTCTCATGCCTGCAAGATGAATCAGTTTTCCCAATGTCAGAACAGGATAAGTTAGGCTTAATTCTTGATTTTGTTAGTCAAGGCAAATATCCAAAACTTTTAATTCCTTCCCTGCAATTTGATGAGGAAGAAACTATCTTGCCTTTACATGCTTTAACATCACTACCTCCTGGGGATTGGCAGAGCCTGTTTGATGGTATTTTAGGAACTGTGATAAGTCTGATCTGTTTGAGACAGGTACTCATGGATAAGATGTTTCATGTCCTGGAAGTGCCTATTTCACTCTTGTCACTAGACATCTACATCTGCTTTATTGACTGCCACCTTGCTTGCAGTCAGCAGGCTTAACCATGCAAATGCAGCCCAGCTGACTAAGGGAAAGTTTTTCTAGACAAACACACTCCTATTGACATCCAATATACACAGGTATTTTTAAAAAATTATTTACTTATTGAGGAGGTATTAGTTAGTTAGTTATACTTTTGTTTGGGGCAAATTCATGTTCAGGTTTTTGAACTACAAATATTAATTGAAATAATTGTTTAAAAATAAGTATTTTTGCTGGAAGCTGTTGGGGAACTGAATTTCGTTCACAAAAACCAGCAAGGGTTATAATTATTGTGGCAGTTTGTATACTTGTTTTAAGAAAAATTATATTCTTCAAAAAAGTTACAATAGTGAAGGAACTTCCAGCCCTGGTACAAATTAAATAAGCTGGCTCTCTGTGAGAATTCCAGTTTCAGATTATGGTTCTTGTTTTGACTGAGGCTTTCTTTATTTCAGCATGGCAACAGACAAGAAAAAGCATGATTTTTGCATTGGTTATCTTAGTTTTACACCAGTTACAGGAAATTCAGTTACTGTTTCAGTCATGTTTCATAAGCAGTCAAAGGCCTGGTTTGCAAAGCAGGTGTGATGCCTCTGTATGCTCCCGGGGCAAAATAACCTGCTCATGCATGGGGATTTGTGCTCCCAAATTTTCCACAACAAGCACATTTGGGAACATCAAGTCTGTATATTGAGGACCAGGGCTTAAAGACGTACCAGTGAGAAAGCCACGGGCAGTTTTTTTTGGAAAACAGGAGAAAAGAGTGCATGTGACAGTTTTTTTTGTCCCTCCCTTCACTGCTACTGAAACAGCAGCTCTGTCCCTAGCAGATAGCCAGTATTTATCGTATCTGAACCTTGCCATTACTTTGAGATTTCAGCATTAATTTTGTTGGGCTCTATTATGATGCTTGAGGTGTTTAGAGGCAGTTCAGGCATACATAGTTATCTTCAGACAGTGCAGACCTGCCCTCCCATCCTTCCTTATCAGAGGAGGTAATCCTTCAGTCTGAAAATCANACGATGACGAATCCTTCTGTCCCCTATTCACATAGGCAATCCCCACTCACTGGGAAAGTCCTGCTGAGGTAAATGGCAGCACCAGCACCAGCACCAGCAAAGGTTTGTATAACCAGAAGGATCACTCTGGTTTTACAATAATGGCTTGGTATACAAGCCACCTGAGCTGTGAGCAACTAATGGGATGCACTTGTCCCAGAGGGGGAAAAGGATTCTAGGGCAGGAGTTGGCAGGGCTCATTTATAGGGCTTTAAATTAGATTTGAAGGGGGAAGGGGTTGATAATCTCATGCCCATGGCAAGGGGGTTGGAACTAAATGAGCTTTAAAGTCCCTTCCAACCCTGACAATTCTATGATTAAAATGTTGCCATCAAAAGAAAGATAACTCTCTAGATTTCTGCTTTTCATATTCATGAAAGATGGCAGAACTGCGGGAAAATAAAAGTAAACATCATATATAATTTAACAAATATTCACTGTGGAAATGTTTTTAAGATTACCTGCAGAAGACTCAGAAAATGTGAACAATTAATATCATGTGGTGTGGAAAACAACAAAGCCCTCATGCATTTTGCCATACTGCCTGTCTGTCTGATGGTATTGCTGATGGTACTGCTGTGATGCAGCTGCACAGGTCACTGGTAGAGATTTTATTCATAGAGTGAGGTGTTGGTGGTGTTTTCAGTGCCCCACTTAGGCTCACAAATTCACCTGCAGCCTTGTTTCCACTGGCAGGCACTACATCTCCTTTCCTCCTTCAGCCACGTTTAAGAGTTGGATCTAGGCTAGCTTTCTCTGGTATTTGCCTTGGTGTTATTTCCAGCCAGTTCAGGAACAGTCTGAAAATCACTTGGGGTCTCCTGTGGCCCCTGGTGCCATAACTGTGCCGACAGAAGAGGGAGCATTAAACTCATTGCCCACGGGAAAGTGTGGGCAGTGATACCCATGTTCCTAGAATCCTTGGATAGGTAGGATGAGCTCATTAGCCTTCTGGCAGTCATCCTAGGAGAAGGACAACTCTGATTCCAAACCTGGGCAGATGGAGCTCATTTAGCCCTGTAAGGCCTTCCATCTAAGGGGTTAAACCTCCGTCCTAAGGACTTTGCTGCCAGCGTCCAAGCTTGCTAGGCCCTGGCAGATGAACCTTAGGACTAAAGGGTGGGTCCAGCTCTGCACATGCTGTGTCTCACCTAAAAAAAATCCCTAGTGCAGGCTCGAGGGTGCTATCTGCTATCCTCTTTTTATCAGTGTGCTTGGAAAAGGCGCTGAGGAGGAGCGGGGATGAGTTTAATGAGTTTAATGAGTTTAAAATGAGTTTAATGCTCCCTCTGCTGTGGGCACAGTTATCGCACCAGGGGCCACAGGAGACCACATGGGATTTTCGGACTGTGCCTGGCTAGGGCATCTAAGACTTTGCATTGATTGTAGTCTTATGGATTCGAAGCAAGCATCCCTCCCGTCACTATTACAGGGCTGTAGGGGCACTGCGTGCAGGAAAGAACAACACATCTCTGTGGGATCTTCCAGACAGGCAGATAGGAGCCCTCTGCAAACACGACTCAATACTGGGAGTTAAGATCTTTAGCGCTGTTGGTTTCTAGGTGGCAAAGAGAGACTGAGGGATTAAAGATTGCATCTCATGCCTCTTGTGTTGTGCATCAGCATGTGACAGTTGCCCAAGCAGTACATCTCTATGTGTTTGCACAACTGTTGTCCTCGGCAGCTTCTCCAGCCTGGGCAGTGCTTCTTCCAAAGAGAGAGGAGGCAGAAATGTGCCCTTCCCTCCAACCATGCATCTCAGTGCTGAGCAGTGAGGGCTGAGCATCGGCTCCATGGATGTGTGTGTGTTTGTGCATGGGGGAAGATGGATAGACCTCCATCACCTTACTGGGATGTGGATGGGGCAGAGGACAAGCCTGGTGCATGAGGAGATGCCCAATAGCTTAGTAGGAGCCCAGATACAGTGATTTACAGGCACATAATTTACAGGATTTCTTGTCTTCACAAGGAGCACAGCTGGTCCCCAAAACAATCCATATGTGGCAAAAAAGGCCTATTTTCCAAAATATATTTGGTTTCTCCAGATTTTGTCAATGAGCTCATCACAGACTAGTGGTTTAGGTTCCCAGACACCCACAGGTTTCCTCTGTGCCCTTAAGAATGAGTGAGTAAGGTCCCTCACTCATGCTGCTCCTTCTCCACGCAATGGGAGTCACCAGTTTTCTTATGTACCAGGTTTGTGTCAGGCTAAGGGAATGGAAAGTCAGGCTGGCCCAAAAATGCAGGCAAGTATCCACTCTCAAATCCAAAAGGCAAAGAATAGCTCTTTCTCTCGAGAACCTTTAGCTACGAAGAATAGTCCTGCTGCAAGACCTTGCTATGGAGGTGGAAGTGAGCGTCAGTGTACAAAGAACAGATCTCTCCTGGGAGAAGATTTTTTTCCATAATTCCCACCTCATCCATGTTTTTCATAGAGCATTTATTCACTGTTAATTATTGTTTCAGACTCTACCAATTTCTCCTGTCTTTTTTCCCATGGCAATCGCTTCGAGGCCCTTGAAGGTTAATGGGTCACGCATTTATTTTTAGCTCTGCATCTCTTTAACATAGGAGAACCTGGTTGATGGCAAAATAAGCACCTATAGCCAGCATGAACAATTTCTGCCTCCAGTGCCCTTCCTGACATTATTTCTGCTTCTTTTTTTTTTCCCCCAAATGAATTGACAGCAAATACCCAGTGACCCGCATGAGATGTAACACGTGGACTCTTGCATCTCTGTGACAGGTGTCTGCAGGTAAGGACTGCCTGGAAGGACAGATATGTGTACAGCAAATTCTGGTGCACCAGCTTCACCTCTGCTGTGAGTGCTCAGGAACAGTAGAAAACAGACAAACACTCCAAAACAAACATCATTCCCCTATACAAATTGTGGACTACCCCCTCTGTCCCAGCTGGAAGGACTTCATTAAAGCCACATCAGTGCTGAAGCACCCTAGTAAAGGTGAAACTGTACTGCAGATCTAACCTGTGGTGATGGAGGCCTGGGGCAAAATGCTCACACAGATGTGGGGATGGCACAGAATATGCCTGTGGGCTTCTGAGTAGAATTTGTCAGATAAAAGCATTCTCCTGGCCTAGACTTGTAGTGTCTGAAACAGCTCATATGCCAGTACTGCCCCTCAGTGCTACAGAGAGACCTAGAGACAGAGCCCAATGGCAACGACTATAACTGAGATGCGCAGACAATGCTGCAAGCTATGAGATATCCCAAAAAGAGGGAGGGACCAACCTGAAATCAAAAGATAACTTCAAGTCACATGGAGGGGTGCTGAGTACCAGAATTAGTGGTATTAAGGCAGAAGGAAAAACCAGAAGCAGCAGGAGTGGGTAAAACTCACTTTGTGTTAGAGTGACTACATAGGAGTGTGTAAGATCTCAGAGTGGAAGTCATCGGATGGACTGCACGTGTTTCTAGGGCAGGATTCATCTCACCCCAAAGGAGATGGCAGCATTCAGTCTGAGAAATTCTCACCATTTCTCAGTCACAAGACTGCAAAGGTGCATCCCTTTGGCACTACAAGAAAGAGCCACTAAAGTCGTTCACTCAACACCGTACAGAAATAAATATAAGCCACACCCCAAAAAGTATGTTGTTAGCCACTGCCCATGAATAGAGACAGATTCTGGATGATGGGACACAACCCTGAAAAAGCTTTGTCACAATGGTTAGCACTGCTAGGCCCTGGCAGATGAACCTTAGGACTAAAGGGTGGGTCCAGCTCTGCGCATGCTGTGTCTCACCTAAAAAAATCCATAGCACAGGCTCGAGGGTGCTATCTGCTATCCTCTTTTTATCAGCTCGCTTGGAAAAGGCGCTGAGGAGGATCGTGGGTGGAGTCCTCCCTGGATCTTCATTCGCGAAGCCTAGACATAACAAAGCAGGTGACCTGGGAACTGGTTAGTGCCTGCAAGGAGAAATGCCTTCTGGCAATCTCCCCTATGAACAGGCAGGTCCACCTGACCAAAGTTATCTTTGGTTTTGAAGGACTTTCTTCAAAGCAGGTGGCAGGAAAAACACCACCTGTTGCTTACATGCTTCTGGCTTCCTCCTAACCTTCCCTCAGCTGCCCTCCAGGAATGAAAACTGGGAGAAAGCAGGGATCACCTCTTTCATTTCATGTCAGCAGTATAGCACAAAAGGACAAGGGGGACAAACTTTGGACTTTCACCAGGGAGAAGATAAGGCAGGACATCAGGGGTTTACTGTGGAGTAATGGTGTGGAGACAAGGAGGTCAATCCTCCTCCTGTGGAGCTGGATAAGGATATGAGTGATCTCCATCCATTTTTGTTCTTCCAGTTGTGAGATTTTAACAACACATGATTCAGCAAAGTGCTGCATACAGCAATTACTCATAAAGTCTATCCAACTCGTGTGAATGAATACTGAAATAGTAAGTTTGCCCTTAGCCCTTAATATGGAACAATTTCAGTCCCATTTGGATCATTGATTTCAAGTGAGAGTTAAATACCAAAATGTTTTTGACATATTGGCAGGTCTGTAGTTTATAGAAATTATTTGCTATTGCTGCATTGTCAATTTGTGTCCTGACTCTGGGAGCAGAGCTGGCAGGTGTCATGTCAGAGAGTGGGACATCTCTGGTTAGCTAATGGCTGGTGGCTGTCCTCCAGGAGGACAAGGTGATGAGACTGGCCTGAAGAAGATGGCTTGCTGGGACCCAGTCTCTCTAGGGAAAGCACAGGGGCCTGCAGGAGAAGGACAAGGATTCGTCCACTCCTGTCAGTTACTCCCCATTTCGCATTTCAGAGGTCAACACACATGCTAGGAGCCCCTGTGTAAAAGTTCATGCCAGGACTTGGGATGGAATATAAAGCCTCTTTCAGTCTGGGGGGAAATACCTTACTGACTTAGATGGCGTTTGGCCATATTTTAGGTCCATACAACTCCATTAGCTTGTGAAACCTTACTAAGCTGGAAGGTCTTCTCTGGCAGAGAACAGTTCTTGCTGTGAAAGCTATCTTGCAACATTCTGCAATGCACTCTATTCCTTTTTTTCATTTTGGAACAGGAGAGCTCCATACCAGATGCTTTTTTATCTTCTTGTGTTCTTTCCCTGATGTTGACAGGGGCTGAGGGCAGAAAAGCCACCCAAGAAGAGTTTGAAATATAGTACTTAGTAATTAAGTAATAACTTGCACAGGGATTAGCCAATTTCCTGTAATTAATACCAATCTAGAAATTTTATTAATAATTGTTTCAACTAAGGAATGCATTTTCCAAGTCTATAAAGTATCTGTTATATTTTCCCAAGTTCCTTCATAGTCTCATAATTATAAAATTATCTTTAGGGTCTAGCTTCATAATGTAATTGCCAGCTGGCATCAGGAAGAAATAGATCCTTATGCCATATAGATACGTACCACTATTCCAAATGTATTGCTGTGTGGGTTGGGTTTCGTTTGTTTGTTTTGTTTTTGTTTTTCTTCTGTGGCTTCAGGAATAGATCGCTGCTGAAGAAATGAGAGACATTGGCAAATTCTGACTTTAGAGTTCATGCTCTCCTGTACTATCTGGGGATCTGTTGTGCTTGGGGCATCCTCAGTGCAGGGGGCTTGGACTTCCATCCAGTGAGTCCCCCAGGGCTAGTCACTCACCCCCATGCCTTAGGACTTCCTCAATGAGGAAGAAAAGGAGCGTTATTGTAGTAGGTGACTCTCTTCTGAAGGAAACAGAGGGGCCTATTTGTAGACCAGACCCATCCCACAGGGAAGTCTGCTGCCTCCGTGGGGCTTAGGTTAGAGATGTTAAAAGGAAGCTCTCTGCTCTAGTAAATCTCTCTGATTATTACCCCTTGTTAGTTATCCAGGTTGGTAATGATGAGGTTGCAGAAAGAAGCCCAAAGGCAATTAAGAAGGACTTTAAGGTGTTGGGGTGACTACTTGAAGGCTCAAGTGCACAGGTGGTGTTCTCATCAATCCCTCAAGTGGTAGGGAAAAATACCAAAAGAGGGTGGAAAACACACATGATTAACACGTGGCTCAGAGACTGGTGCCACCGTTGGAATTTTGGGTTCTTTGATNCCCACTCAATGTAATTAACAGTGGCACAGTGAACAACAGTAGCACAGGGATCACTAATATGTTAGTAAGCACGGAAATGGCTGGGAAACTAGAATTGAAAGGGAAAAGAAATATAACCTGTTCCACCAGTAATGAGACTAGGGTAAAGGACAAAGGATGGGAGTGAAATCAATAGCCCAGATCAAGTGCATCTACACTAATGCACATAGCATGGGCAACAAACATGATGCGCTGGAGGCCATTGTGCAGCAGGACAGCTACGATGTGGTTGCCATTGTGCAAACGTGGGAAGACTGTCATGACTGGAATGCTGTAATGAATGATATAAGCTCTTCAGGAGGGATACACAGGGAAGGAGAGGCAGGGGTGTGGCCCTGTATGTTAGGGAGTGTTTTGAGTGTACAGAACTTGATTTGGGTGATGATAATATTGAGTGATTATGGGTAAGGATGAAGAGGAAGGCAAATAAGGGAGATCTTGTGCTGGGAGCCTGCTCTAGACCACCCAACCAAGAGGAGCAGGCAGATGAAATAGTCTATAAACAGCTGGCTGAAGTCTCACAGTCACCAGCCCTTGTTCTGCTTGGGGACTTCAACCTACCAAACATCTGCTGGAAATAGAACACAGCAGAGAGCAGGCAGGCTAGGAGGTTTCTTGAGTGTATGGAAGATAATTTCCTGACACAACTGGGAGATGAACCTAACAGTGAAGGTGCCTTGCTTGACTTCCTGTTCACAAATAGAGAAGGACTAGTGGCAGATGTGGTGGTTGGAGGCTGTCTTGGGCTTAGTGATCATGAGTTGGTTAAATTCATAAACTGAAGAGAAAGGGAGCTGGGGCACCATGTGCAACACCTCCATGGACTGTAGGTTTGTGGCAACACTGGGAAAAATTTCAGCCAAAGGTAAGTGAAATTTTTCCTGTAGCTTTGTAGGGATGTTGCAAAGCTCCTCTTTGTTAGTTTGAGGATTTCATCGCTACAGCCTCTGCTCATCATTGTCTCCCTCTAGAGTCCCTCTCCCAACAGTCTATTCTCCCTCGTTCTGTGCTTTAGGTTTCATTTTGTCATTTCTGAGCCTCACCTGAGCAAGAGAAAGGTAAAAAACTTCTTTGTCTAGAAAATCATTTGAATTTCCAGTAATTCACTTAATAGTTCTCATGCAAACAATGAGAAAAATTAAATTCATGCATTGAAAATACATTCAAGTGAGAAACGTGATTCGTTCATAAGACATTTGACTGCACTTCAGTTTCAATGGGTGCTGGAAGGTCGGTAAATATGGCCTCTAGTAAATATGGTCCTGATACTAAGTATCTCAATGAAGGGAGGAAAGTCTAGCAAACCTGACCTACACATCTTCAAAGGACAACATCAGCTTGACAGTGATATGAGTCAATGAGAATGCCATGTCTTGAGCAAGGGCATCCCAGTTGTTTGGGCTTAACACTGCTTAGTTCAGAGCAGGACTGGAATCATCATTATGGACAAAAATAAACCTCAGTTGTTATTGGAAGCCTTCAGAACAGAAGCAGGCTTGAAGCAGAGCAGATGCCCTTCTCCTCTGCTGCCTCTTCCCCCAGAAGCAGTGGGGAAGACAGACAAGTGGGATTTTATTAATTTTTAATTACTTGCAGTGGTGTTTCCCTTCCATCTTGGCTTGCTCCCTCTGGGGCACTGAATAGGTGTGTTTTCCCATCATTTTCTCCTTTACCACTATATTTCTGTGAAGAAGCAGGCAATGCCAAGTAGGCTATTGCCACTGCTACACTCTAAGGTCAGTGGAGAGGCAAGATTTGCTGTGAGGGTTCATGTATTTTATTAGACCAAAAGATACACTCAGAAAAAACAGACACCAATGTGCCTCAAAACTTGGCAGCTTATTTCTCCTGCCAGTCTCTGATGGTCTAATAAAAGATGTGAGCTCTCCTGACAGAACCCGTCTCCTGATGCCAAGGGATGTTCTCTTTGCTCTAACATTTTTGTCAAGTGTAGAGACCATGGGTCTCAGAGGTGAATACCTCTGTCTTCAGCAGCTCCATGGGAGCCTTCCAACATGCTTTGGGGGATGCAGACCCAAACCTCTTGAGCTAGAGAGGCCTCCCAATTGTGCAAAGCAACCTTTTGCATGGCCAGAAGTGTTATTGGGATGCACTAAGGCAACTGGTCAGCTGAATCTCTGAATGCCTTCCAGTATGTATAGACAGACTCCAGAGCAAGGAAGTACCATCTGTATTTAGTGATGTGCTGTGGGAAACACATAACCAGCCAGATGTCTTCATCCCTACCAGCTATCTTGCTTTGGGCTGTGCAGGGACAGGCTAGTATCTCCACTCACCCCTGAAAACCTAGGTGCTGTGGCTGGTGTGTGAGCACTAAGATGAGAGTCATTTCTCCTTCTACCTTCCAGGCAAATGGTTATAGCTCAGCAAGAGAGAGCAGCAAGCACTGACACACTATGGGGCAGCAACTGGTGAAAATGCTGGTTTCTTTGATCCAGAATTAAGTAGCTCACCAGAATAAGCCTGCTGCAGTTTCTGACTGATTTCAGGTTTGCATAAATATCAAAAGATGGTAAAAACAGGTATTCACACTGCTCTTTGGAGTCAGTAGCTGCACCAACTGCTCCTCTCTGAACTTCCATCCCTCAAACACAGCTGTCTGGGTCCCTGGCCAGGTGGCAGGGAACACAGCCAACAAAGCAGCTTCTGTGCATTTGGATTTTCACACCTACACGTGAACAATTTCCTTTCACCTGTGGTCACCACAGCATTATTCAGTCTCATGTCTCTGATTCAACCTTACACCAAAATTTCATCAAAATTATGCAAATGGCCACCCCACCAAGTAGTCTGAACTCTGGAAATCCATTTGACTATTTCTATTAAGGCATGATATCTGCCTCAGTCCCAAATCTCAAAAAAGAGGAGAAAACTGCAGAGGTCTGCTAGGTAGAAAGAGGAGGATTTATTTATTTTTTTCAACCTGGAAGGGAAAAGCCAGTGTAAGCAATTCTGGAGGAGAGTTGTGACAAGGACAAGGACAAGACCTGGCAGGAGCAGTGGGTGGTTTACCAAGGCCACTCTGTAGTGAAACCTAAATGCCAGGGCATGTCTCTACTTTCACCTTGACACTACTTACCCTCATGCCTTGCTGGATAGGTGAGTGCTGAAGCATCTCAAAACCCCCAGCCTCACACCTCTGTGAGGTTTGTGCTTTTTCCTTTACTCATGCTAAAGCAAAGCACTACAGCCCACTGAGACTGTCCTATGATGGCCAGGGGATATTTTTGGTGGTGGATTTGCATCTTGGTGGATGAGCTTGATTGGTTGGGTTTTGCTTGTCTTGTACTGAATCAGATACCAGCAGCTCATCTTCCTGGGAGCAGAGGGTGGGGCAGTGATCACCATGTGCTAGTAGACATGGCTTAACCTGCTTTCCTCTCCTTGGACCAACAGTGCCACTGCTTAATGAAGGCCATATCCATGGGGCTGGCTTGTGCCAGGTAATCTATATGGTAGGATAACTCTGTTCCAGGGGTCCTGAGAGCAGCAACAAAACCATCAGCATTTGTGCAGTCAGTCAGGAGATGTGGCTGCCTCATTAACCTCCAATGCCAGCAAGGAGATGTCCCCAAGAAGTCTGCCCTCCAGATACATATTTTTAGGAGCCACAGTCTCAGCTGAAATTCAGAGGGGTAAAATGAGAATGACTGTGGGTGACTCACCCTCCCTGAGTGTGTGACAGGCAGTTTCTGCATCTGTGGCCATTGACTTTTGCAGTGAATGGTGCTACACAGTGCCTGGGGTGGACCTGAAGCCCCTCTAGGTCTGGGCAGGTAGCTGCAAGCCATGGCAGCCACACCACCACAAGCCCCTGATTCTGCTGCTCTGCGTCAGAAAGCTGTGTGCTGGAGGAGCCAGTTGCTTGCCCTAATGGTGAGGACTCAGACCAGCCAAAGTCACATGTGGCAATAGAGCTAAGACTTTGGGCTACACACCCAACAGCAAAGTAGACACCCTTCAGGATCTGACACTGCATCAACACTCTCAGAACACACCATGTAACAACAGATTGTGATGTCAAAATATAAGGTGGCTGATGCAAAAGATCCATATTCCTCCTGAAAGCCCAAAAGACATAACAAGCCCTGTGTGACACTCCTCTTTTCAAGCTCTGGATGAAACACACATCTGGACAGCTGAGCCCTTGTGAAGCACTGACAGCCCAAGCAGCTGCTTTCAGCTGGTATGCTTGGGATGGAAGAGAAATTGAAGTCCTTTGGCCTTTTCTTTACAAGAAAAAAAACAAGGGTACTCAATGTGACTGCAAAGCAGCTGGGCAACAGCAATGGCACAAGAGTAATTCTTTAGGAATAAGGGAGAGAAAGAAATGAAAAATTGCTCTACCACTGGTATGGCATCTGGACAAAGCAGAAGTCAGCAGGGGATTCAGGACAGATGGGGACAGCTGCTACTTTTGCTTAGCTGTGATCTTTTGTGTGTTTTTGCCTTTGATCACCTGTGTATCTACATCTGAAAATGCAAGATGAAAACTTCCCACGCAGCTGACGTTACCTCCCAAATTGCATTCTCACTGCCAGTTTCTAGCCCCCAGCTGACCAGCATGGCTGTGCAGTTCTCCTCTCCACACTACAGCACTGCTGGTGTTCCCTGTCTGAAACAAGTCTTTAGGCTAGCACAGGTCTCCACGATGGTCCATTTGGAATGTCTTTCTGTGGTAATCTTCCACTTTTGCATCCCCACCTCTGCCTCCATGTACCAATTCTCCCAAATCCTGACCCTGTGCAGAAGGAGTAGCTGTTCATCAAGATTGAAGGCACTCAGATACACAGCCAGTTTAGTGTGCTATTATACATGTGTCCAAAGAAGGGCAATGAAGCTAGTGAAGGGTCTAGAGCACAGGTCTTATGAGGAGCAGCTGAGGGAGCTGGGGTTTTTTAACCTGGAGAAGAGAAGGCTAAGGGCAGACCTTCTCACTCTGTACAGCTATGTGAAAGGAAATTGTAGTGAAGTGGGGCTCAGTCTCTTCTCCCAAGTAACAAGTGATAGTGCAAGAAGAATGGCTTCAAGTTGCACCAGAGGAGGTTCAGATTAGATATTAGGAAGAATTTATTCTCTGAGCAGGTTATCAAGAATTGGAACAGGCTGCCCTGGGAGGTGGTAGAATCACGGTCCCTGTGGATGTGATACTTGCAACATGGTTTAGAGGTGAGTATGGTAGTGTTAGGTTAATGATTGTACTCAGTGATCTCAGGTCTTTTCCAACTGTAACTATGCCCTTCTTCCATTGCTTTGGGTAAACAGGTCTGAGTTTGGCTGCTGCATTAGGAGAGGTGTGGCCAGCAGATCTAGGGAGGTGATTCTGCCTCTCTACTCTGCCCTGGTGAGGCCCCACCTGGAGTATTGTGTCCAGTTTTGGGGTCCTCAGCATAGAAAGGATGTGGAGCTGCTGGAGAGAGTCCAGAGGAGGGCCACAAAAATGATTACGGGATTGGAAGACCTCCCCTATGAGGATAGGCTGAGAGAGTTGGGGTTGTTCAGCCTAGAGAAGAGAAGGCTTCGAGGGGATCTGATAGCAGTCTTTCAGTACCTAAAGGGAGATTATAGGACAGAGGGACAGAGAATCTTTAGGAGATCAGAGTGTGATAGGACCAGGGGGAATGGTTTTAAGTTGAAGGAGGGGAGGTTTAGACTGGAGATTGGGAGGTGGTTTTTTACCAGGAGAGTGATTAAGTACTGGAACAGGTTGCCCAGAAAGGTTGTGGCTGCCCCATCCCTGGCAGTGTTCAAGGCCAGGCTGGATGTGGCACTGGGCAACATGGTCTAGTGTTTTGGCATCCCTGCTTGTGGCAGGGGGGTTGGAACTAGATGATCTTTGAGGTCCCTTCCAACCTGGCCATTCTATGATTCTATGATTCTATGATCCCCAGGGCCACCAGAAGACATGCCTGTCGTGCCCAGTGGCCAAATATGGGTCCTCTGGCTTATTTAGCAGTGCCTGGTCAAACCTTGATGGCACACCCCCATCTGAGCTGTCTCAGACCTGCTGATGTGTCCCAGGATGACCGTGCAGCCCACGAGTAAGCCTGAGCTGGCAGCTGCAGGCAGCTGGCTGCCTGCCAGAGTGCAACATGTCCTGCTCTTCTGCCAGGCCCATGGCTCACCCTGGCAGCCAATTCTTCAGCAGAGCTGAGGTGACATAGCAGAAAGAGCAGCTTTCACTCATCTCATTCCACTTCTAGAAGGGACCTGTAAGCTAAAGGAAGGACCAATCTGGATGTTTAGCTGTGTGACTGGATATTCCAGAGCCCTGCTGCAGGTGCTGTGCAGGCAGGACCGGTGGGCAGAGGCTCCCTAGAGCTTGCCTACTGCACACCAACCACCAGGTCAGTGCTAGGGGAGGTAAACAAACCAGGAGCATGTATAGATCAAGCACCCTCAAGCTCTGCAGCAATTTCTGCCCAAGAACTAATGCCTCTGTCATCACTGTGTCTTAATTAGCAAATGGTTCTTTTCCACATTGGTACATTAAATCATTAGTTAGTAAATCAGCATTAAAGCAAACCCCCAAGTCCACATTTCAATAAATTCACACATCTTCTTCCGAAGTTATCTGGGGGAATGAATGCTTTTATTATGTGCAGACATTAAAACCAATGCAAGCACAGAGGTAGGATAAATCTGTGGCCATTCCAAAGAACAGAGAAATTAAGGAGTCTGCTGCACACTACATGTGCACTCCTCCAGGGTCAGGTCTCCCAAAGCTTTATTCCAGATTCAGTTTTATGAGATGAAAAAATTGTTGCCACAGATGAGCTGACAGAGTATAGCATCTACTTCTCTTATTTGGTTTAAGATGTTATATATCCTCAGTCTTTGTATCTGGTAAGTACTGCTGCCTTCCTACAGGTAAGGCACATGAAGCTTGCTCTCAATTTCAGGAAGATTTTTGGTTGCAGGCCACACACAGCTGATAGCTTATGAGTCCTGCCTCTGTCTTACAGTCATATCAGCTGAAAACAGACAGTGAGATCCACTTTTCCCACCTTGTTTTCTTCATTTTTTCCTATTTATTCAACATAGGCAACATTGTTCATCCTATAACCTTTCTTAAAGGCAAGGGACAAAAAGCATGACAATGATTCATTCACACAGAGCAAATTTTATTTGGAAGTCTTCAATTATTTGTTAAGAAAAGGATTAAATGAACCAAAGCTAAGAAAAAAAATTCTCTGGAGACTTTTTTCTCCCTCAGAGTAACATGAGTGACTGCCCTTTCAATTTCCTATTTTGCTGTAATGACTCCAGCAGATTTGTGCTAGTGTAAGGGAGCTAATAATTAGCAGTGAAGAGTTGTTTTCTTCTGGAAGAATCCAGTGCTGGCCTCGTGCCAAAAGGGATGGGACAATTCTCTTTCTAGCACTCAGAAAGAGCCTGAATTCATCCCACCTACTACCAGCCATTGAACACACAGCTAGGGGAAAGAGAAGGACATTTCAAGGGGTGATTCAGCTGCAGGGAAGAAAGCCACCCTTCAGAGCATCCCTCTGATTCCAGGTGCTGTTGGGGGAATCAAGGGCAACCTAGATCTTCAAGGCTGACCCTTCTTGAAATGCTTTAAGTGGTAGCATTTAATAGGAGTCAAGGTGTATCAAAAATTTTTCTGCTTGGAAAGGAGAAATAAGGTAGAGAAAGTGCTATGAGGTCTATAAAATCCCTAGTGCCCCTAGAAGGGACACACAAAGTGATCTGCCACTTGAGTTAATGCAAACCAGAAGAAGTGGGCCCTCACTCAACCAACCACTGCACTATAAACTTGTTGCCTCTGGGACAAACCTCAAGGGTTTTAATCTTGGTTCAAAACCCAAGATGATGGATTTACCCAAGATAAGGCCCATGGTGGCAGTCAAAAACAATGTAGAAAGGACAAATCCTTCTTTAGACATGGTGAGAGAGTGACCCTACAGAAATCTTTCATTAGAAGGTGGGGAGGAGAATAAGTGCCTGAAAATAGCTGTTCAAGACAGTTACAAGGAACAAAAAGCCAAGAATAAATGAGTAATTATGATTTTTAAAAAGGGTTTAATTGCTACCAAAGACCCAGCTGCTGTGTGTTGGTTACAGAGCAGAAAGACACAGAAGGCACTGATGTCCAGGAGGAACAGGGACTCCAGCAGGATAAAGGAATGACAAGGGGCATTGATCCTCAACTCAGTAAGTTAAGAGTCTTCAGTGTGTGGCTAGCATATAGACAACTCAGTGTTTCTGCAGCTCTTTCACTGGCAGCATCCCTGGATCTAACCCTCCCTAGTCTACACCCCCTGATGTGTAGTTTTTCCCCAGCAACTCCACAATTATCTGAGCATCTGACATCACTTTTGGATGTGTGCATTGGCAGCTAATGAGGCAGAGAGCAGTGCCTAAGAGCCATGCCAGCCAGTGTTGGCAGGCTTGTCTGCAGCTAACCAGCTCTTAGAGGAGCCTTTTACCCGAGTGAGTGACCTCAGGTTTCCCCTTCTGTCCTCCCCTAGCTCCCTCTTTTGAGGATTTAGGTTTGTTTCTAATTTTCCAACAAAATGAATGGGCTGGACAGGTAACCTTCTCTCTTTCTGCAGGGGTACTGCAGGACACAGGCTGGTAACAGCTGGGGCTGCCAGAACTTCTCTGCTTGTTTTTGCCTCCCTAAATTGAGGTGGGACACAAGACACACAACTATATTAAGGAAAATTAGTAGAAGCTCTCTTCCTCTTGCCATTGCTGTAAGCCCTTCTATCTCCAAAGAGAAACAGGAGGCAAATGGGCAGGTGGAGCTAAAGGCTGGAAGAACAGAATTTTTCATGGTGCAGCAGAAGCTGACATCTCAATTTCAAAGCTTCAGGTAGTGGAAAAAAAGGGAAGGACAGGTGATGATTTGCTTCAGGGGTTTTGAGAGGAGGCTAGGAGAGCTCAAGTGTCTGGTTGTGGGGTAAGGCAGGGGTGAGATCCAATGGTAGGCTGGGCATGGGGAGACAGAAAAGTGAGGAGATGGAGAACTGGGTGAGAAGGTAAGTCAGTGAGGCTTCTGCCATCTGCCATTGATACCATTGATCCACTTTCCATTTATTATACTGTTCTCACATACCAAAGGAGGCTCCTGCTGCTTAATCCAAAGCTTAACCAGAGGAAAGATCAGAGATTTCAGCAGCAAATCTATCCTTGCGCTTTTCCAATGCCAAGGGTGATTGCAGCACAGCAACAAATAAAATGCCCATCTGCTTTCTCATCAGTCCACATGGTGAAACACAGGGAAAACCAGGGTCTGCATTTGGCCAGAGCCACCTGTGCCATCAGGGACATGTGGCCAGGTTGCTAACCTAAGTTTTCCCTCAGCTCCAGCCCCTGAAGGCAGCTGAGTCCAGGTGGTTTTCATTCTGCACCACTTCCTTTCGTGGGGCATACAGACACAGGATTGTTAGCAGATTCCAGTACAAGAGATGTACAGAGTTTTTTCCTAATAGGTTAGGAAAAAAAATTGCAAAAAGATGACTTTAGTGTTTTCCAAAGCTAAAGTTGCTGCACTGGATGCTCCAAGAACAAAACCATGGATAGGAAAATGTGTCTATTTTATTTGTATTAGCATCACAGGAACTAGCAGATTAAAATGCTATGATAAACAAGGAAGATATATTTAAATATGTTTGCAGTTTCGATCTCTAATATCTGTTCGGAATGTACCTCTTTTTTGCAGTGAAGAAAAGCCCAGACAGAAAAATATTTCCAGTGATAAACTGCTTTATGTGCTTTGCCTAAGTAAGGAAAGACTAGTTTGTACCTTGCTGTTTAGTAGCAGCTCATTTCTGAGGGCTCTGACTCACTCAGAGCACAGCAGCCATGTACTCTACTGAACTGCCACAAAATTGTGTGCAGCACTTATGGATGATATCTGTAATATCTGATGGATTTGAGGTCATCCAGGCAGACCTGGAAAAGCTTGAGAAGTTGGCCTGTGTGAACCTCATGCGGTTGAAGAAGGCCAAAAGCAAGGTCCTGCACCTGGGTCAGGACGATCCTCAATATCTCAGAATCACAGAATCATTAAGGTTGGAAGAGACCTTTAAGATCATCAAGTCCAACCATACCTATCACTAACATACCACTAGACCATGGCCCTAAGTACCATATCTAAATGTTTCTTAAACACCTCCAGGGACGCTGACTCCACCACTACCCTGGGCAGCCTATTCCAAGACTTAACAGCCTTTCAATAAAGAAATTCCTTCTTATATCTAATCTAAACCTCCCCTGCTCCAACTTGAGGCCATTTCCTCTCGTCCTCTCACTGTTAACCCTGGGGAAGAGACCTACCCCCATCTCGCTACAACCTCCTTTCAGGGAGTTGTAGAGAGCGATAAGGCCTCCCCTGAGTCTCCTTTTCTCCAGACTAAACCCCAGCTCCCTCAGCTCTTCCTCACAAGACTTGTGCTCTAGACCTCTCAATAGCCTT
>VWZO01015257.1:0-24228 GCA_013396975.1 Bucco capensis
TGCACGCCCACAGCACCCAATGCCCCCCTGCCCACCCACAGCACCCAATGCTCCCTGCCTGCCCACAGCACCCTGCTCAGGACCCACCTGCCTGCCCAGGCTCCAGCACAGCAGTGGAACTCCTCTCCTCCTCCTCCTCCTCCTGCTCCTCACTGCCTTTCTCCAGCCTCACCCGCAGAGCCATGCTGAGCTGGAAGCCACCACAGGCAGCAGGGACTGAGAGGGCCAGGGGCAGTTGAGCCCAGGTGGCACTGATCCTGTCTGGGGACCATGCCCTGGGCCTCTACAGCCCCACTGGTGCCAGCCAGCAGCCCATGTCCCCAGGCTCAGCTGTGTTGCAGGAGTTACCTCCTCGGTGAGCTGGAAGGCACCATCCCAGCAGCTCTTGTAGCAGATCAGCAGGCACTGGGGGAGAGGATGGTGGCCATGTAGTGAGAAGAGCAGCCTTCAACCTGCCCCAGCGAGTGCAGAGCCTCGAACAATGTCCCATGGCTCTTGGTGGGCAGAACCATAGAGTGCCAAGAGCCAAGCCCTGAGGATGAAGGTCCCAATCCCCCAGCCATGCTGCTGGAGCATGTGGTGTCCTCCCCACCCCAGCTGCACCAGACCACAGCCCCTCAGTGCCCCAGCACGGAGATGGAGCCCTGGCACCTGCCCCAGTCCCTTCCCATGCCACATTTGGAGCTGACACACGCGGGGTAAGGCTCCTGGGTAAGGCTCCCAGGGTACTGACCCATGCCAGCCTCCAGAGCCACCGCAGCCACTGCAGCATCGTCCCGAAGAGCGAGAGGAGCCACCAGCAGCCAGCAGCAAGGAGCTGCCTCCACCTCAGCACTGCTGGGCCAGGCCTGCCCATGGGGACCCTGCAGAGCAGGAGATGGAGAGGGGAGGTGCCCACGGCCTGGGGATCCCCTGCCTGGCTCACCAGAGGGACACGGAGCAGGACACAGCAGAGCCCAGCATGTTGGACACCTGCTTCCCTCCCCAGCTCTGCCTCCTTACCAGGTGATTCACCAGCACAGACTCCTCCTGGATGGGGTCAGGGGGCTGCTGCCCCCCCTGCCTCCTGCCTGGGAGCTGCTCTGCTGCTTCCTTGGGCTTGATAAACTCCAACCTAATCCTCTTGGTGACGAGGCTGTGCAGGGGATTAGCCTTTCTCCTGCTCCACCTTCGGTGGCCATAGGGGCAGTCCCTGCTCTGCCACCTCACATTGCTCTGCTCAGGATTCCTCTGCTCCAAGCACAGGACTGGGGCTTTGTTTTTAGCTATTACTGTTTCCTTTCCTTCACTCTCAGGTCAGAGTCTGTACAGCTTGCCCTGCTTCCTGTGTCTGAGGCCAGGCACTGGCTCCCCTGAGCCTTTAGTCACTCAGGCTCTTCAGGCACAAGAAATCTTCGGAAATTCTGTAGCAGTTTCAGGCCCAACAGCCAGAGCCAGACTGCAGCATCCATTGCACAGCATTCCTGGTGCTGGGGAATGCTGCTTGTGTTCCCCAAGTGGCTCTGCCCCATGTCCTCCCCCAGCAGTACCACCCCAGGGATGCTGCAGAGCTGTGCCTGTTGATGTCTGTGCTGGGACAAGTGACTGTTCCTCTGTCCCCTCACCTGATGGCAGTTGGCCCCAGCAGGGGAGAGCTGAGCTCCAGCAGAGCTGGTTGCCTTTAGCTGTGAAACCAATGTTTGCCCTTTCCCTTTCTGCCCCGATCAATGTGCTGCTTCCCCAGGGCTGCTGCTGCCATCCCTGTCCTCAGCAGCACAGGCTGTCCCCTTCCTGGTGACAAACACTGCTGGAGGCAGAGGTTGTGCTCTCCCGTCGTGTGCCCCGAGGGGAAGGGAGGCTGCTGATGGACACTGAGCCACAGGAGCTGAGTCTCTGCAGGGCCAGGAAGGCAGAGCAGCTCTCCCCCAGCTCACAGAGCTGCAGCAAAGCCTTGGCCCTTCTGAGGTTCCTTGTGTGGGAACAGCAGCAGTGGGAGCTCAGCTGTATCTGTGCCAAGGCCATGCACTCACAAACCATCAGCTCAGACTTCTTTCTCTCCACAACTATGGAAAAGCAAGGCCTTGGAGGAGTTCATGCCCTTCCCTTTATCTTCCACCCCTGTATTTAACCTCTGCAAGATAAAGCTCAAGGAAGGAGGCCAGCTTTGCAGCTCTCTCCTCGAGCTGTCACAGCCCCAGAGCTGCCTGCACCCAGGACAAGGGAGACCTTTGCTCCTCCACCCTTGTCTTCACTCCTGGCTCCTGCCCTGCACTGGGATGCCTGCAGTGAGCTAGAACACAGCCAGGGCAGCAGCAGAAGGGAATGAGCTGTGGGGAAAGGATCCGACTGTGCCCAGCTCCCTCCCCCAGCAGACAAAGCATTCCAGTGCTGCTAACAAAAACCAAACCATTTCTCACCCTGAGGAAAAGCAAAGCAGATCTCAGCAGCAGCACTGCTCTCCTGGCTCCTTGAGCAGCCAGCAGCCCTGCTCCCAGGCACCCTGCCAGGCCAGCATTGCTGCACACAGCTGCACATCAGTGCCCAGCAAGCCTCCCAACACTTGCTGTTGTGTCTAGCACAGGACAGAGCACCAAGGGAACCTCCCTCAGGGTCACCAGGCAGGGAACAGCCAAGCCCTCAGCAGGCAGAGGGAGAATAAAAAGCACCATGAGTCAAGATTTTGGACTGAAGCAACCACGAGAAGAGAGAGACAAACACATAACTTTATTGTTTATGTACAAATGACAGAACTCTGTATTAAAAAGAGAATCCACCCACCCTCCAAGGCAGCAAAGAGCAAGATGGCCTGGAGCTCCAGCCTCCCCTGCCCCCAGCAGCACTAGAGGTGCCAGGGGATGGTGTTTCCAACTAAAGTCAGAGAAAAGGGGAAACCAAAAGGAGCTGTTCCACAACAGGAAGAACCTTCCACTCCACATGGATTGGAACAAGGAAACCAAAAGTCAATTGCTGAACTAAACACTTTGGTTGAAAAAAAACAACAAACAAAGCAACAACAAAAAAACCAACACAAACCTGGAGAGCTAACTACCAGCAACAGAAGCAATCTAAGTCTTGCAGCATGGATGGGACACACTGAGCCCCAGCCCAGCTCCAGGGGGACAAGGAACACCTCTCCCTGGTTTGCAGCTGGCAGGGGTGGAAGCAGCAGGAGCAACCAAGGGGAGGAAGCTCCTGGCTGAGGTGGAAGCACAGGATAGTCAGGAGCTCAGGACTACTATTACTACTACTACTGCTACTACTGCTACTACTACACCACCCCCTTGGTCTTCCTGCAGCTCAAATGACTGAAAAACGATGCCAAGTAGCTGGTGCAAGCTGTCCTGCCCCCATGCCAGTTCTCTAGGGTGTGCCATCCCAGCTGCTGCCTCCTGGCCAGAGCTGCCATCCTGCTCCTGCCGTCAGCTCCTGCTCCTCTCCGGGGGATTCACACAGACCTAGAGCCCAGAAGCATCACTGATCAGCCTAGTAGTCCTGTGGAGAGAGGAAAGGACAGGCACAGTCAGACCTTCAGCCTCCCCTCGTGCTGCCAGCTGGGCTCCTCACTCCTCTCCTCTCTACAGACCATCAGGTGCAGGCACACAAGGACACAAGAGTCAGAAGAGCAGAGCCTGCACAACCTCAGCTCCTCACCAAGCCAAGCCTGAGACTCTGTTCCAGAGCAGCACAGGAGAAAGGACACAAAGCAGCTTTTGTCACAGCAAGAGCACAGGCCTGAGCTGTCACCTAGCTCCAGAGGAACCTGCCTGGGCTCACTCACTGCTACATCCACCAGACAAGGCTCACTTCATACCAGGTACTCCTCAACCATGGAAAGAACATCTTAAGCTACAGCAGAGGGAGGCTTTTTAGGCTTGGGAGTCAGTCAGCCACTCAAGTCTAGGGATGAGCAAGGAAAAGAAGGACAGAGCACAGATACTTACGGCTCTTGGCTTTTTGTTTAACTTGAGATCAATCCTGTGGTTGGAAAGACAAGAGAAATGTCCATGAAATGTCCATTTCAGTACAGAAACCAACAGCAGAGTTGACAGAACCAGCTAGTGCATAGGGCACAGGCTACAACAAACACTACTTGGGTTACTTCAATCCACATTCTCAGCTGGGCTGAGCCAAATCACTGTCCCAGCATTACTGGAGCAGAGCAGCAAAGAGGTGGAGAGTGGATTCTTGACTACTGATTTGCCAAAATGCATATTGCATCCACTCCAGAAGAGGAGTTAATGGTACAGATTCATCACAGAAATCACAGGGAGGTGATGCAGCACAAGATCAGGTGAAGGAGCATGCTCTAGGTGAATGGTTAGAGATGGAGCTAGGGCACAGGGCAGCACTCAGACAGTGCTGATGGTTATCAGGGACTGGGAAGAGAGAGAGGAGCTCAGGAGCATTGCAGCAGTCAGAGGCACTGAGCTTGTTACATTTGTCCAGAAGGAAATATCCAAGTCTACACTAATCTCCTTCAGAAGCAAAGCCAGAAGAATCAGGGCTTGTTTTAAACTAAGGTTTTTAAGTTAAGGAGTTCATCTACTTAAAAATGCAACAGAAAGGCAAAAGAAGAGTGAGGTTAATTTTGCTGAAGTTATTAAATAAAATGTTACCTCCATCAGGCTTTTCTGTTTCTAAAAATAACTTCCCAGCCTACCCTAATATACATACCTACAATTAAACAGATAAACTAGGGGTTAGCAAGGGCTCCCAGCACACTGGTGTCTACACACTAACAACACAGCACAAGAACTAATTCAAGTCCAACTTACTCAAAGTCATAATCAAACATGCCAGACGGGCTGAGGGGCAGCATTTGAAAGGAAGAAAGCAGGAGAAATTAATAGTCTAGCCAATTCAGTCCATTAGTTGATTAGCCACCCTGCCGAGACCACTGGAAATCAAACCAAGTCAAAGAAAACAAAGAACAAAGCCACAGAGTGCTTCAGGTGTGTGGAGCAGAGCTGGGCACGAGGAGCACTGCTCAGCCAGAGCCCCCTCCCCACGGAGCCAGAGCAGAGCAGAGGGCATGGCAGGGGCTGCAGAGGGGAGCTCTCAGGCAGAGGAGAAGCAAGCAGACTTGCCTGCAAACCCCAGTGAGCAGTGGTGAGCAGCAGGGGCTCTGCTGGGGCAGGAAGGCAAAGCAAAGCTTGCGGAGGCAGAGGTGGAGAGGACAAGGGCTAGGGTGGCCAGCTCTGCACTCATCACACACACACTCACATCCTCCTGCCCTCACCTCCTGCAGAGCTCAGGACATGCTCCTGGGCCAAGAGCACTGATGACATCCCCCAGGCAGCCCAGCACTGCCTCCAGACACAGCTGTGCCCCACAGCCCAGGGCTGCTCACCCCATCATGGCACTGAGCTGCTCTTCAGCCCTGAACTGCTGCGAGGAAACAGTGTGGTTTGCTCCCAGAGCACTTTGCAGCCATGAAAACTGCTGAGTGCACAGAAAATCATCATCTTGGCCTTCCTGGGAGGGAGCAGAGGATGACTGCAACCAACACACTCTAACTTCCATCTGATTCCCTCTTTCTAGCTGAGGTCAAACTGCCCATTCCCAGCAGTTCTGCCCAGGCTGAAGCCAACTCTGCTCCTGCTGGATCCAGCGGGGCCAGAGCCCCTGGGGTGCCTGCTCCAGCTCTGCACAGCAGCTCAGAACTCACACCTGTGCTGGCAAATGGAAGAGCTTCTGGATAAAAACAATGCCAATATTCCTTTTCCCCTTTTCATTCCATGGCCCTCGGGATCAGTTCTGCTCCCACAGAGCACTCAGGGCTCAGTGCACCCAAAGCACTTTGCTGTGCTGCCACACTGGGGCTGTTTCACTGGGTTTTTGGTCTTTTCTGCCAGACTCTGGGGCACAGTCAGCAAAGCAATCACAGGATTTACAGGGAAGCTTCATTATCTTCCTCTAATTCCCTGTCTGGCCATGCTGAGCATTACAAAGCAGTCAGGACACTCCTGCAGATGTGTCTGAGCTCTCCCTTAGGGTGACAAGCCTTTGCCAGCCCAGGTCAGAGCAGGGCTCCTCATGTCCCCTCTGTCCCCAGCAGCAGCTGCTCCAGTGGCAGGAACACAGGAGAAAGCACAAAGCCACACAACTTGTCAGGTTCTCCCTACCTCCTGCTGCTGGACCTGGGGCTATGGAATGGAATGAACATCATGTACAGCACCCACTGCACCCCAGGGGTCTGCTGGTGTCCACGGAAGGGTTCAGGAGAAGAGAGTTTATAACTGCTTTGAAATAGCAATTTCCAGAAGCTCTTCCTCAGTTCTACAGATTGTTCCTCTGAACTTTAGATCAGAGATGCATTTTTCTTGTGTTAATCCTGAACTTCTTTCCAATTGTCAACAGGCAAAAAAAGGGAGTTTTCAGCTCCTTTAGATTCCCAGCTCCTGAGGAACTGAAGGGACATTCCATAGTTCAGGATATTTGCCCAATTACACCTCTGCAGGAAGAAAACTCTGAGCTGAGAGCTCAAGACATGCTAGGGACTCAAAATCCAACGCAGGAGGAAAAGCAGTGAATTATTTCTCAAGCACTATACCTACCTCTACATCTCAAACCAAGCTTCCCCCAGCACTCCTGGTACTTTTATATCACTTTCCTTTACAACGTTTCTCCTGTAACTGTATGGGGAGGTCCCTTGAAAAGAAAAGCCCATCCACACACAACAGGCTCAGAGTTAGCAACAGCACTTGGCTTTCAAAAGCTCCTGTACTTCTAACACTCTTTAGGCCTCAGCTCAGCAATCATTTCTGCAGTAAGTGTCTCCTCCCCTGGCAGGAGTTTCATTCCCCTGGACACACAGGAGCAGTGACACAGCCAGGCCCAAAGCACCAGAGCTGGGCTTAGTGCCCTGTGCTGCTTGTTGAGCTTCCCCAGCTCCTGGAGACAAGGAGGGCAATGGGGTCCTGCCGAGGGCACACAACTGAGCATCACAACAGTCACCAGCACAGCCTGAGCTTCAACTTGTTCTCACAAGTCCCTAGCTGCTCTCACCCAGCAGAGCAGCTCCACCAAGAGCTAAGTGCTGCAGCAGCAGGAGGAGGAGCTGCTGCCACTAACCTGTGCCGGTTTTTGTTCTTCCTTTTTTTGTGGCTGCTGTGGTGGCTCCCAGAAGAAGTGGAGGAAGCAGCTTTCTGGGGCTTCACCCCCTGCACAGAGCCATCCAGCTCCTCAGCATCCTCCTGGCTGGGCTCATTCTCCTGGTTGTGGAAGTCTGGAGAGGTGTCACTCTCGGTGCCGCTGCCTGGCTCCCCTAGAGCAGGATACACACACAGCAGCAAGGTGCTTAACCTCCTGAGCCCAGAGCCCAGGCTGCCCTGCCACAGCCCTGCAGGGAGCCAGCAAGCCCCAGCAGCAGCACAGCAGGCACAGACACACGCTGAGCCTCAGGGCAGCAGAGGGAAGGACACTGAGCTACCTCCTCAGGGTAGCAGTGTGCCCAGGGGGCCAAGAAGGCCACAAGCATCCTGGCTTGGACCCCAGATAGTGCACCAAGAAGAGCACCAAATCCACTGGAGTAAGGTTTCTACACAACAAACCCTCCCTGAATGTAAAAGTTCACTCGAGTTCTGCTGCTCAGTGACACTCTGCTGGCCTGTGCTGGGAATGCTCAGCCCGAAGGAGCAGCCCCAACTCCATGCTGAGCAGGGGGGAGCAGTGGGCACAGCCAGAGAGCTCAATGGTGGGGGAGAACTGTCCTTCTCCCCAGAGTGTGAGAGAAATGAAGAAGTGACTCACGCTTCTCAATGAGCTGGTCCTGAACTCCAGCTAATGCACTGACAGCCTGGAAAAGCAAGAGGGATGTCAGCGAGGGCAGCAGCTCACTCCCAGGGAGCACCTTGCAGAGAAGGACACAGCAGGTCTCTGCTTGAAAGAGCTGGGGACTCACTGCCAGGACAGCAGAGCAGAAGAGGTGAGGAGCAAAAAGATAAAGACACAGATGGCAGTGACAGCTGAGGGCATGGGTGGCTCTGGACTGTGGCTCGCTTGCACCTTTCTGGGCACTGGGATAAGGGTTTGTTGAGAGAGACTGCCATGTGGGATGAGGATGATGGAGACAGAGTGGGTACGGGAGCTTAAATGTAAACTGAGGAGCACCACGGGACAGGGACAGGGACAGGGACAGGGATGGGCACAGGAATGGGCTGGGGGTGGGCACAGGGACAGGGACAGAGCTGGGGGTGGGCACAGGGACAGGATGGGCACAGGGATGTCCGCTCAGCCCTGCCAGTGCCCGGCGCGGCACTCACCGCTGCCGAGGTGACCGAGGACTTGCTGAAGAGCCTCTCGGCCTCCTTGAACTTGCGGTTCCTCCGGTCGTTTTTGCTGTTGGAGTTCCTGCAAGAGAGAGAAGCACCATCGCGGGGGAGCCCGCGGGGCCGCGGCAGGGGCGGGCTCCGCCGGGACTCACTTCTGGTTGGTGAGGTAGCGATCCCAGCCGCGGATGATGTTCCCGTACATCTGCGTGTCCTCCAGGTAGCTCCCCTCGAAGGCGTAGATCTGCCGCTCCAGGTTGGCCAGCGTCTCAGCCCAGGCCGGTACAGCCCAGGCCGGTGCCCGGCGCCGGCAGCTCCTTCCCCAGGACCAGGCGAGCTCACCCAGACCGCGGGGCTGCTTTGGGGGCTTCACTGCCGCCCTTGTGCCCCCAGCCCCAGAGCAGCCGAGGGACACGCACAGAGCTGGGCTGAGTCCCTGTTCCCTCCCGTACAGAGCCCAGCACCAGGCGTCACCTCAGGGGAAACTAGCCCGAAGCTTAGTTCTTTCAAGGGACATTAAGGAGAAAAAGGGACACTCCAGAAACACGACACTGACAGGGAGTAGGGCTAAATGTACAAATTCTTTATTTAAAAACCCCTAGAGTACGTATAAAGGAGATTCTCCTGCTCAAAACTCCTTCCACCCGCCCTCTGAAAACCTACACCAGTGCCCCATATTTACACCCAAAACATTCCAGGCTGTGTATACAATATGCCACAGTGGTATACACAAAGTATGTACACAGCAGGGATGGAGAGCTTGTGACACCAAAGAGACATCCAGGCAAGAGAGGAAACAGGCTGGAAAATGCACATTTCTTATACCATAAAGCAATGAGGAGAAGACATCCCAAAATACACAAGGTGTCAATACTTTCAGGGAGTGGAGTTGCTTTTTCTCCCCCTGAAGTGCTGTTTTCTCTTACAGGGGAGGAGATGGTTTGGAACAAGTGACTTGTGGAACTTGGTATAAAAAGAGAACTTAAACAGCGCAAACTATGGCTAAAACATGTCACCACATAGAGGGGATTTATGCACAACACAAACTGACTTGTGGGGCAGGGCTAGCATCAGGAATAGAGGCATCAGAACAGTTCCAGCATCATGGATGGGCAGAGCCTGCCCCAGACCTCAGCCCCACTCAGAATCATCACCTCAAATCCCAGGGAACAATTCACTTCTGTTCCAAAGCTCCCTGCAACCTTTGGGTGCCTATTCCAGTGAACTGACTGTCCCTGAGCCTTATCACAAGGCAAACTCAGGACCCAACACTGAGAGGCTCTGCACCATTTCTGCCTGTCCAGCCATTGAGCTGGGTCAGTTCTCCTCTCTAGCACTAACAGGCAAAGGATTTGGCAAACTCTACCCAACAATTACAAAATGCATCAGGTTACCCCCTAACTACTGTTTCAGTTCAGTAGCATTTTCAAAGGGCTATGACAAAACAGTTCATCAGAGCATTTTCACTGTGCCAGCCATGGCTACCCCGTGCCCTGGAAAAGGACAGTCTGTGAACATCTCTTGAATGTTTCCAGCAGCAGAGCTTCACATCCAGGAGCTCCTCTGCTTGTTGGGGGGAAGAAAAAAAGCCCCAAACCAAGAGCGAGTTTTATTTCTGATATGCAGAGCTATCAGAGATGAACAACCAGTGAAGTCCCCCAAAAATAAATGAGATCAGCAACAACGAAGGACTTTAAGGCAATTATAGGCACCAGTGCTGCCAAGCTCCCGTGCTGACATCCCAACGCACGTCCAGCTGCCAAGGAACTCTCTTCCCTGCCCTCCCCATCTCCTTCTTATCTGCTGTCAGACTCCTCCTCCTTCTCCTCCTCCTCATCATCGTCCTTTGTGTTGGCCTCAGATTTATCTGAGGATTCGTGGAGCAGTACATACTCCCTGCTGCTGAAGCCAAACTTGAGCACGTCCTTCTCCTTCAGCTCATAGTAGCGCTGGGGCTCGATGCGCTGGTTGTTCAGGAAGGTGCCGTTCCCGGAGCCCAGGTCGATGATGTAGGGACGCACGCGGCGCCCCACGGAGCCATCAGCACGAGTGTACTCCACCAGCCTGGCAGCACAACATAGCCTTGCATCAGCACAGCCAGAGACACAAACACCCCGAGAACAGCTGGCTCCCCAGCACCAGCCCCAGGGCAGCCAGCAGTTCTCTGTACTCAGAGATCCCAATGAGTCTGACAGGAGCAACGAGAAACTCTGTGAGCCTGAGCAGACTCTGACAGGCTGCACCACCCTCTAAAGCCTCTGATGCTGTAACACAGTAGTGTCCACAGCAGAGCAGATGGCTGCTCCCCAGGAAAGCATCTGTCTGCTGCAGCAGGAAACTTGCTGCTTAGAGATCAGCAGACTTTGTGGTGAAACACCAAATGAACAGCACCTCTCCCTGGAATAGTGTACTGCCAGCTCCCCTCGTTCAGACACAAGCACAGCTCTATGTTCTGCTTGCCTCTCTACAAGGCTGCTCGTGGTTCAGGGAGAGGAGTGGCAGGAGGGTTCTGGGGTACTCACCGGTACTGGAAGACAGCGTGCTGCTTGGAGCAGGAGGGGTGGTCGATGGGGATGTCAGCGATGCGGCGGTGCCTGCCCAGCAGGTAGGCACTCTGCCTGTGGATGTACATCACCGGCAGGAACTCGTCGTTCTTGAAGGGGTAGAGGCGCCAGCGCTTCTTGGGGATGCGCGCCTCGGGCGGCTCGCTGTACTTGATCACCACGCCCCGGAAGGTGTTGGTGTCCTCCAGAAGAGCCCCTGACAGCTCGAAGCTTGGCTTCTCCTTGTTGACAGGAGCTTTTTCTTTAGGTTTGTTATCAGACTGCCCCAGTTCTGGGTTCTGCTGGACACCGCTGCCCTCGTTCTGTCGGTGCTCTCGTCTCCTCTCATTGTAGAACTCCCTCTCTGCCTTCTGCTCACGCATGTTCTGCACATCTCGCTCGTGGCCTCGAGCTCCAGGCCTTTCGTTTGGATTCTTCTTCCTGTCCAAGTGCTCTCTGTGCCTCTCCCTGTCATTGCTTCTCTCTCTCCTGTGTTCCTGCTCTGAGGAGTGTCTCTGCTTCCGCTCCTCATTTCCCCTCCGACAATGATCATCTCGCTCCTGTAAGGAAGAATCTGAGTTAGAATGTAAGAGCAGTGGACCTACCTCAGCTTTCAAGAAAATCACAGTCCTCCATGTGGAAAACACATACCTGGACATGCTCTGTGCAGATCTAACAAAAACTGACAGGAACTTACTTTTCTGACAAACTATCTGGATTCCTACACTTTGCAGTGAATAACGGAGGATCAAGAAATGTCCTATCTGCTCTGGGCAGGAGAAGCAGCTGGCAGGAACAGCCTGGATGGTGGCACAGCTTAGGTTCACACACATCTGGATACTCAATGGCTCCAGGCACAGCCTGAGGGAGGTCACACAAGCTATAGATCTGCCCAGAACCCTTTCTCTCTCCTGACACCATACACTACAAGGACTAGAAAGAAACGCCTGTCAGGCGAGAAGGGCTCTTCATACTTCGCATGGGCGAGTCCCGCAGGAGCAGTGGTCACTGCGGACCCCGGAAGTGCGCAAGGCCCCGCGGGCAGGACCAGGTCTCGCCGTTACCGGCAGCGCGATTTACCTGCTTCACCCTGACGGCGGCGTGATGCGGGCTCCGGCTCCTCCTGCCGCGGGGGGACCGGCTCCTCCGTCCCGACCTGCTCTTCATCTTGGGCGATCTTGAAAACAACGAGAGGGGAGGGGGAGGTGAGCGGCGGGGCCAGAGCCGGAGCTGGGGCCCGGGCCAGAGCCAGGCCAGGCCAGGCCAGGCTCGGCTCCGCGGTCACCCCGTACCTGCTGCTCCTGCCCTGGCGCTGCGCGGCCGGGCCCCGGCGCTCCTCAGCGGGCGGAGACAGGCTGCCCCGTGCCGAGCGGGAAGCGGAGCTGCGGGGGCTCCTCTTCTCGGCCTTAACCGGCATCTCTCTTCGCCGTCGCTCCCTCCGCCGCTCAACAGCCACCTCCATGGCGCCGCTTCCGGCCCGCGCAAGCCACCCGGAAGCGCTTCCCGGGCTCCGCAGCCGTTACCGCCGCGCGCACGCGCTCGCAGGCACCGTCACCATGGCGACCAGCGCCGCGCCCGCCATCCTTCCCCAGCCATGATCCCGCCGCCGGACACTCTGCTGCGCTACCAGCCGCCGGTGCTCGTCAGCCGCCGCACCGAGAAGCGCTCCCCGGGGGTGAGCGGGGCCCGGCGGGAACAGCGCTGCGGGATCACGGACGCCTCCCGCCGCTACCGCGCTCTGCTCTCTCCCGCAGGTCCCGCCGCTGAAGGGCACCCCGCCGCATCCCGCACCCACCGGGCCTGTCCCGCCGGTAGCCGCCGCCGCGTCCGGGAAGCAACCGCAGGAGCTCCTCAACGCCATCCTGCCGCCGCGGTGAGCGGGGCTGGGCACACCCGAGCCGGGCAGAGCCCGGGCTGGGTCCAGCCTGTGACCACCGCTTGCTTCTCGCGGCAGGGAGTGGGAGGAGGAGAACCGGCGCTGGGTGCAGGAGGTCTCCAGCGCGCCCAGCACCCGCCTGGACGTCGTCCAGCTCCAGGAGCAACTGGACCTGCGGCTGCAGCAGCGGCAGGCACGGGAGACCGGCATCTGCCCCGTGCGCAGGGAGCTCTACGCGCAGTGCTTCGGTCAGTGCCCGCCCCGAGAACTGCACAGGCCAAGTCCATCAGCAGAGCCAACACCCCCAGGGCCACTAAACCATGCCACAAAGTGCCACAGGCACTGTTTGAACCCCTGCAGGTGACTCCTGGGCCCGTGCCTGCCCCTATGTGGCTCCAGCCTCCTTTCAGGAGGTGTGGAGAGCAAGGTCTCCACACTAAACAACCTCACCCAGCTGACCCTCAGAAGACATGTAAAGAGATGCCTACACATACGCAACACTAAAAATCCCTCTTATTTGAACTGTTAAGTACAACTCACTCAAAATGCTGTGGCACTGCTTAGCACTCTTGCACACACGGATGCTGTGGTGCTGAGGATGCCCCTGGCTTGAGCAGGATTTTCTTTGAAGACTTCCCAATAACCACACAAGTTATTCCCCGTTCAGGTGTTTGCTGTTCCAGCTTCAGTGGCTCAGCAGCCCTGGGGTTAGCCCCGGGGCTGTGCTGTCCCCTGAGTGTGCTGCTGTGCCTCTGCAGACGAGCTGATCCGCCAGAGCACCATCGGCTGTGCCGAGCGAGGGCTGCTGCTGCTGCGCGTGCGGGACGAGCTGCAGCTGACCCTGGCTGCCTACCAGAGCCTCTACGAGAGCAGCACTGCCTACGGCATCCGCAAGGCCCTGCAGGCAGAGCAGGGCAAGGCTGCCATGCAGCAGAGAGTGAGTTGGGCTGCTAAACCTCATTTCTGGGGGGGGCGAGAGGGCTAGGGCCCTCACAGACACAATCTCCTAGGAGCTCAGTTATCTCTGTGCCCACTGGAGGGCAGCAGAGGCCACGCAAAGACTTCTCTTTGCCAAGCCTCAATTGCACTGCAGCAATCCTGGGTTACTGTGTCTGGAACACTTCAACCACTGCACAACGTGCAGCTTAGTCCCTGCTTAGCTGAGAACTCATCATTGACAAGTAAGTGGAGAGATCTGTGCTCTTTTCCCAAGATTGCAGATCTGGAAGAGGAAAAAAAGGAGCTGGAGAGACAAGTGAGTGAGCAGAAGGCTAAATGTGAAGCTATTGAAACACGTGAGAAGGAAAGGAGACAGATAGAGGAGAAGAAACACACTGAAGAGCTTCAGTTCCTGAAGAAAATGAATCAGCAGCTGAAGGTCAGTAAACAAACCCCAGCCCAGTTCCAAGGAGTACGTGCTGCTGCTGCAGAGAGTGTTGGTGGCAGCTCCAGCAGAGCCCTGCAAGCACTCAGCAGCCCCTGAGCCTGGGGAGCTCTCCCATCAATCTCCTAATTGGGCGTCAAGTTGTCTCAGTAACTACAAAACTTGCTGTTCCCAGAGCCAGTTTGTGTTCCAGATGCTGGAGTGCCAAACCTTTAATTGAGCTAAGGCAGCCCAGCCTGAAATCAGAGCATTCAGACCACTGTTTCAACAGCTTTCATCCCATTTCCTCTTCCTGCTTTACATTAGCAGCCCCTCGTTGTATGGAAGCCAGGCCAGCTCTTGTCTCCTCAGAATGCAGCCAGTGTGCATGCCAGGAACACAAAGCTCACTTATAAAACATGCAGTAAGGAATGGGATAATGAGGGGAAAAAAGCCTGGAGAAGTACATCCCTCAGCTCCTCACTCCCAGTGACTAACAGGCAATTTATCACTTGACAGCACCGTGGATTCATTTCTTAGGTGGAAGCTAATTTCCCTTCCTCCCTCCTTTGTTTTTCAGGCCCAACTTGAAAGCATCATTGCAGCAAATAAGTAGTTTTTTTGTTGCCCTCCAGGCAGTGCTCAGAAGAGCTGTCAGAGCAAGAAGTTTGCAATTAATGACAAAGATTTGTCTTGATAAAAGAGTCTGGAATGTTCCCTTACTAGTAACTGAAGGCAGAATAGTGGTATCAGTTCTTTTTTCTGCTGAAGAGTTGAAATTGAAGAGCTTCATTAATGACTGCCCCCTCTGTCAGTGCCCTCTCAGCATGCAGCTCCTTCAAGAGCAGATCTCTCCTGGGCTTGCCTCTTGGTAACAAGCTAGATGACCTTCAAAACAATAAACATTGCTATCTGCAAGCATCTCTGCCACATGATTACTGTGAAAATGCTGTAGAGCATCCACACACCAGGGCTCTGCAGCAAATGTAAGTCACATGCAGCAAGAATCAAACTGGGGGTGATTCTTGGACAGGTGTTTGGAGGATTTCCTTGGGTATCTGCCAGTTGGTGTTAACTGGGCATCCAAATCCCTGCCAGAAGAGTCAACAGGAACCTGGGATGAGCAACAGCAAAGCTCCTGACCTCGTTATTTCTGATCAAAGAGAGGAGTATGACACCAGTCCAAACACTGAAGCTGGGTGCGAGCAAGTGAAGTCTTTGCCTGAGCTAACTGGGCAACCAGCTGGTTATAGACAGCCAGCAGACACCAGAAAGGTTGTTCACTGTGCAACTAGCTCTGTAACTAGCTGGTTATAGACAGCCAGCAGACACCAGAAAGGTTGTTCACTGTGCAACTAGCTCTGTAACTAGCTGGTTATAGACAGCCAGCAGACACCAGAAAGGTTGTTCACTGTGCAACTAGCTCTGTAACTAGCTGGTTATAGACAGCCAGCAGACACCAGAAAGGTTGTTCACTGTGCAACTAGCTCTGTAACTAGCTGGTTATAGACAGCCAGCAGACACCAGAAAGGTTGTTCACTGCAGTCATCTGAACAACTCCATACAGCTTGTTTGCAGAAGGAAAGGCACCCAAACCCCCACCTCCCACCCCACTGAGTAACACTTGGGCAGATGTTCTCTGCCAGGGCAGTGTTTCCTGGCCTTGGATGGGGATGTGGCAATGCCAGCATCTCCCAAGTGCACGAGGAACTTTGAGATGATGCAGACACAGAGAGGGAGGTGCTGCTCCTGGCAACAGGAGAGCCAAGTGCTGCCAGGCTCTGAATGGCAACTGCAAGCTCTGCACTAACAAAGCCACTGCCTAGCAGAGCTGGTTTATGTCACATTTACTCGAATCAGCAGTTATTGCTTCTGTTTGTACTTGTGCTGCTTTGCTCTCTGTCCCTCCACGGCAGGCCTCTTGTTCTTGTTCTTGTTCTTGACGTTGTGAGTCTCATAGTAGCGCACTCCAACCTTCCTGCTGCGCTGCTGCCGCGCTGCTCGCCTCCTCTGCAGGGACACAGCACTGCATCAGCAGCACACACAGCACAGCACTGCATCAGCAGCATCAGCAGCACACACAGCACAGCACTGCATCAGCAGCAGCACGGCATGGCACACACACACAGACACACACAGCACTGCATCAGCAGCAGCACACACAGCACAGCAGCAGCACAGCATGGCACACACACACACAGAGCACAGAGCAGGGGAGTTCCTCCAGACTGGCCTCTATAACACACACAGTCTAGCTGGACTGCATCCCTCAGGACTGAAGTGACTCTAGAGGAGTTGTTCAGCCCTGACTAGCACAGCTCTTCTCTTTGCAGACAGATCAGCACTGCCCCCCCAGCACTCAGAGCCCTGCTCTCTTCACAGCATCTGATCTCCAGCAGGATAATGCTGGCAGCAGAGCAGTTACTCCCAAAGGATGCTCCTTCTGCCATGGTTACCTGCAGGGTCCTGTCACACAGCTGCAGCTCATCCTGTCCTCACACTCCACCTGAGCTCCTCCTCCAAGCCCCCACTCCCCAAGCTCTCAGTACCAGCTCTGTTACTCTGTGCACTACAAGAAATCAACCACACTCACTTCTTTGGATGTAAGTTTCCTGCAAGGCTGATTGTCTTCATCCTCTTCCTCTTCTGCTCTCCTTTTTCTTTTCTTCTCTGGGCTGCCTGCAAACAGCAGAAATGCCACACTCAGGAGTCTATCCAAACCCCCAACAGCCTGGGCTCAGCACCCCAGGTCCTCCAGCAGAGCATTCCCTTGGCTCTATGTTAACTTGCCTCTTCCTTACCAGAAAAGTCACTTGCTACAGAAACTCTAACTGTCTCCTCTTGCCTGAGGGAGTTCCAAATGCAGGCTAAGAACATCTAGTTATTTTACCTCTGTCTTCAGCTGCTTTGGGTTCTTCAGACCTCTGCATGGATTTTGCAAACACTTTTTCAGTCAGCTGCTTAGGGATTCTACAGAAGGAAAGGAGCAAGACAAGATGTTGTGACAGGGAATGTAAACCTCTGCAGGAAGGGATCACACCTAGAAATGTGCTCCAGTGAGCCTGAGCTCCAGAGAGCAGGCCTGGGCACTGCACACAGCCAGGCCTCACCAAGCTGCTGAGGGAGCTTGGCTCCAGCTGGGCTGCTGGGTGAGGTGGGACAGCCCTGCAGCTGCAAGGAGACAGCTGGCCTCTCCAGGCACTGCTCCAGGAAGAGCCCAACATGAAGGAGAGCTCCAAGGATGAGATACAGCTACTGGAATACCAACAGTTCCAGTGCACAGCTGCAGAGGCAGCTCTTCAGAAGCAACAACATTTTCAGTTGTGCTGGGACAAAGACCTCTTGGAATAACCTTTCCAATCCAAACCATGCTTTGGCCAGAGGTCTGGCATCTGTGGCTAAACCAGACAAGCTGCTGGAGCCAGCCAAGCAAGCAATGAGTGCAGTGGCACTGGAAAAGAGCCACAGGAACCCTCTTCCCCCTGGGCAATGCCTGAGCCCCTGAGCAGCTCCAGATACCTGATTGCTGAGAACCTCTTGGCTTTGGCTTTGTCCAGGAACTTCTTGTATTTTGCAATCTTCTCATCCAAAGCCTTGAGCACTGCCCTGGAGCTCTCCCTGGCACCAGGCACAGCCAGCTGGGACTCCTCCTGCTCCCCTGCATGCTGAGCAGGCTCATGCTCCTCTTTCTCCTCTTCCTGCTCCTCCTCCTCCCCAGAAGCATCACTGTCTGTCTCCTCAAAGCCTGGCACATCCACAGGGACCAGGTCTTCTTCTGAGAACTGAGGAGCCACATTAATCCTCCCAAAGTTCTGCCTCACATGGGACATGAGCTGTTTCATCTCAGAGTCTGTGCTCCTCTTCTCCTCCTCTGCTGGCTCCATGCTGGGTGCTACAGACTCAGGCACTTCCTCAGGCTTCTCCTGGCTTGATGTCACAGCTGCTGCTGAGGCAAGAGGCTACAAGGGAGAGGGCAGTGGATAGATTAGCACCAAGTGTGTGCCACCACCTCTGAGAGCAACTTCCATCTTGGCCCTTGGCACACAGCCTCAAGGAGAGCTTGCTGCTGTGTGCTTAGTGACAGTGCTGGCAGGCAGATGGAGCACAATGGCTCAGCCTCCCGTGCACAGAGCACTGCTCAGTGCCACCTGAGCCCCCAGGGCTGGCCAGGGGCCCAAGCTGCATGGCACTCTGGGAGAACAAAGGGTGGAGAGCACTAGGAAAGCACACGCTGTGTCAGAAGAGGAGGCAGGAGCATCACATTCTCACCTGGGCACCTGGCTCTGCATTTGGTGGCTTCACAAAGAAGGGGATTCTGCCTCTCTGCCAGTCATTGAGAATCATCTTGCTCACATTCTGGATGTCAGGCTCACCACCCTGAAAGAACAATTCATGGCCACACTGGTGGGACACAGCAGCCTTCTGCCCCCTGCAAGCTGCCCACTCTGAGCCACAGGCCACCAGCTCTCCCAGCCTGCAGGGGCAGCAAGCTGTCACCTTGAGCAGTTTGCCAGTCCTAGCAGCAAGCTTCTCCAGGAACTCCTCAGCATCCTTCCAGGAATCAATCCTGTATGTCCTCCTGAGGTACTCTGGCCTGGCTCTCTCCAGCACAGCACTGATGTGATCCTCAGGGCTCTTGATCTTCTCCACTTGCACCTGAGCAGCAATGGCAGAGCATCAGCCTTTGGGCTGCTCTGAGCCCTGCAGCCTGGCAGAGCAAAGCTTTGCCAGCAGCAGTGCAGACACCTACCACTCCCTTCAGCACAATGTCTGTCTCGGAGTCTCCAGAGGGGTAAACCACCCCAGGGCAGTCGATCAGAAAGATTCTCCTCATCAGGGTGATGTACTGCCACACCTGGAAGAGAGGAGCAGGTCCCCTGGCACCTCCTGCCACACAGCTCTCCCTTCTGCTTTAGCACACACAACAGCATTTCTGTTAGCCAGCCAGGACATATCCTCCTGCAGCAGCCAGAGCTGTGCCCATGGCTCCACAGCAAAGCACCAACTGGCAGGGCCAAGGGGAGGAAGCTGCAGTCATGGCAAACTGCAGTCCTCTGGGGTTTTCCTCTTCCTGATCCTTTAGTGATCCTCAGGAGTGAAAGGAACAGGCTAGCAAAGGTTCTGCTAACTTTATCTTGTTGTTTGCTGCCTCATTTCTGGAGAACAGAGCCAGGAGAGCAGCACTGACAGAGCCTGACAGCACACACACACACACACACAGCTGAGCTGCTCAGACCTCATGTCATCCGGACAGGCAGAGCAGGAGCTGAGGGATGCTGCACTGCTGCCTGAGCTCACAGAGCCTGTGCTGGTCAAGTGCTCGAGCTGGCAATGTCCCTGAGCTGCTTTTCCAGCCTCCTGCCCTGGCCAGGCCCTTGCCCAGCTGCTCTCTCCATACCTTGGTCTCCCCTGCAATGGGAGCCACGCTGCAAACCTTCTTGGAGCGCAAGGTGTTGATGATGGAGCTCTTGCCAACGTTGGGGTAGCCAATGAAGCCCACACTGATCTGCTTCTTGTCAGAGTGCAGCTGGGGACACAAACACAGCCTGTTAGCTCTCACACACACACAGCCAGCACTGCAGCTCAGGCTCTGAGCAGCTACTGCCCACAGGCCTCCAAGCACTAGAGCAGAGAGCAGCTCGTGGGGACAACCAACCACCTGTCCAACAACTCCCAGCCCCGAGGAAAACAGCTGCTCCTTCCAAAGGAAGTCATCCCTGTGCCTCTGAAGGGACTTGGGAACACTTCATTTACCAAGTGTTTAGGTTGAGAAACCAAGCACACACAAAGAAGCTGGGGACAGGGCAGAGTTGTGGCTTGAAGGGACAACAAAAGTGCCTTTCTTGAAGAAATGAAGACACTTAGAAGAAGAAACCTTAATGAATATGCACACATGCAGGACAGGAGCAGGTGTGGAGCATGCTCCCCTTGCCTTTCTCCATCCAAATGTGGCCTCAGAATGTCAACAGGGTACTCTGTCTAGAAGAAACCCAGGGCAGAGGCTGAGGCTCCAAGTCTCCTTCTGGATCTCATCAGCCTGACAAGCACTTGGAACATCTCTGAGGGAACAGTCTCCATTTTCCCTCCAGAGGGAAGCTTTGCTCATGCTTGCTGCCAGAATGGCCACAGGGAACTCTGCTGAAGCCCAGAGGCCAACAGAACATCCCACACCATACCCCCCAGACACCAGCACTGACCCCCAGAGTGTTCTGTACCTTTCCAAACTGCCTCAGGAGCTGGATGAAAGCCCCTTTGCCAAAAGGGTTGGTGAGACTGGCATGGAAAGCCAGGGTGGGATACTCCTGGGACAGAACAGCAACCCAACGCTTCTGCAAGGCAAAGACAGAGCTGCTGAGCTGTGAGCTGCCAAGCCTCTGCTCCCCAGCACCAGGGGATAGCATCCTCACTGGGGCCACAGACACAAGTGTCTGCGAGCTCTGCAAGGCAAGGACCTTTGAAGCATTGCAGGGAGCATTGTTCTTTGCAAGAGACAGAGCATTGCCCAAAATGCCTTCCTGCCAGCTTCAGCTCATGAGCTGGAGAGCAGAAAGCAAAGCAGCTGTGCTGGGGAGGGCTCTGGGACACACTAGCATGTAGGCAGGAGCTGAACTCCTCAGTGCAGACAGAGCAAGCAGGGAATGTGTGGCTGCTGAGTGTGGCTCAGCTTGGCCAGACTGCCAGTGCAGCCAGTGCTGTTGGAGCAGCAAGCAGAGCTCCATGGAGCCAGGCACACTGCAGGCCAGCATGGGGCTCAGCACAGCTCAGAGGCTCCCACAGGAACCAAGAAGGGATAAAGGGGAACAGGCAGGGCTGTGCTCACAGTAACCCAGGTGGGAACAAGGTCACACTTGTTCAGGACAAAGATGAGATGCTTCCAGTGCTTCTCCTTCCTCAGGTAGGACTCCACGTGAGGGGAGCGAGTGCCCATGGGGTCCCTGGCATCCAGCACCTGCACCACTACATCCGAGGAGTCTATCACCTGCAGGCAAGGGTGCAGAGGGCAGCATGTTACAGACAGCTGCACACTGCAAAGTCTACAGAACCATTGAAACCACATCCTGCACTTGGAAAGGCTGCAGCCTTCACAACAAGCTCCCCACACGCTGGGCAAGCTCACACTAACAGCCACTGACTCTCCTGCCAGGCTCAGGCTGGACAGCTGGAGAGCTTTTGTGTTCTTGGGCTTGTAGCACTTGGGAATGAACACCCTGCACCCAAATGAATTGCCTCAGCACACAAACACAAGAGCCAGCAGCCTCCTGCAGCAATTCCTGTGCCACTTCCAGGAGCATCAGGACACAGTCTGCTCTCTTGATTAGTATGAACCACCACAGGCAAGCAGAAACCTGCTGCTAGTCCACTAAGCACCTACAGCAGGGAGCTGCCACTTCAGCACTTGTCCAAGCCAAGAGAATTTGTTTCACAGCTACTTCCTGCATCTTTTGGCAGCATCTCACTGAAATCTGGTTTGCTCCATCATCCCCAGGGCTTTTCAGGCTAAACGAAAAGGTTTTAAGCTAAATTCAGAGCAAAATGCCAAGCCATTTCTCACCTAACAGCACAGACTGCTCTCCCAACAGCAAATCCTGCTCAGGCTCCATTTCTCTAGCAGTTCAGGTGGCTGCTGGGGAGCCCCCAGAGCTCAACCTTATCCCCATGCCAATGTCTGCAGCCTGAAGAACCTTAGGGGGTTGTGGCTGCTTTGTTGGTGCTGAAGCCTCAGGTATCTAAGAGAGGCTAATACTTCCACCTCTGGACTCCAGGATGCTTGTTCCAGTGGGACAAGAGCCCAAGGATCAAGCAGTCAGGCAGAGATTGGATCTGCTCTCCTCCTACAGCTGCTGCTCCTGTTTGTGTCTGTGCACTGCAGCAGTGTCGTGGCCCTGTCAGCCCAAGCAGGAGAGCAACAAGGGAGTGACACACTCAGGACATCTCTGCACCAAGGAACTCACTGCCCTGTCCTTTCTAAGAAACTTCACAGCAAAGTCCATTGTGCCAAGCCTTCCCCAGAAGAGCAATACATGGTTTTCAGAGCTCTTCTGATGGATGCTGCACAGGATTTCCAGTGCACCTGATTCATAAATGCTAAAAGCCAGCTAGGACTCTGCTGCTTACCTTGTAGAGCTCACCCCAGATCCTTTTGGACTGTCCCTTCTTATAGATGTCCTCTTGGGCTTCATCCCTGGCAATGGATCATCAGAGACATCAGCAAGCACAGTAGCAGCATTGCTGACTCCTCCACAGCCCCTCACAGGCAGAGGAGGAGACAAGGCCCAAGAAACAGAAGGGACTGAGCCCCCTGCCCACCCCCCTCCAGCTGCAGAAAGATCCTACAAACATGCCCTCCTGCCAAGATTCCCTTCTGCCCACTGGGCAGCTCCTGATCCAAGCCAGAGCCTGAGTCTGGAGAGGTTCTGGCATCAACAGAAACGAGTCAGGGATGAAGAGCCACAGCTTGGTTAGCTACACAGGGACAGAACAGGATCAAAACCATCCCCAGTTCAGCTGATGTCACCTTCCCTACTGCTGCTGGCAGTGCACTGACCCCTCTCCCAGAGCACAGCTCCTCTGCAGAGCTGCCCTTCCTCCTCACCTGACCCCAGTGTCCTCTGTCACCAGGTCACGGTCCTTGGTGTGGTCATAGGAGCCTGAGGAGGCTGCAGCATTGTCCAGCAGAGCCTGCACGTCACTGGCACACAGGCTGGGCCTCTTCCTCTGGGCCCTGGGGCCAAAGGTGCTCTCAAACGTCTCCGTGTCAAGGATGTGAACTCTGGAGGTCTAAAGGGAGAGAGGCTGCTAGGAAAGCCCAGGAGCACTGCTCCCAGCCCAGGCCAGGCAGTGCCCAGGCCTGGAGCTCCAGGGACTCTCCAGCCTGGCACAGGGCACTGGCACCTCCCTCATGCTGCCTGAGTTCCCAGCTTCATGTCTGGGAAACAGCAGAGTGGATGTTTAACAATCAACAGAACAGACTGAGCTTGCCAAGGAGCCACGCTTCACTTCTTCCCCCCCAAAGCACATCAGATGTGACTGCAGCTGCAGTGAGGAGAGCTCAGCTGCTATCTTTGATCACTCCTTTCTCTAACAAATGCTCCAATCTTGCCAAATTCACAGCTTTTTGTCAGGGATAATTACAATCAAACCTGCAGCTTTTAAAGCCTGTCAGGAATGCCAACTTTTCTTGGCACAGCACACACTCTGTTGCTGAAGGGAGGCATGTGCTTTTGTGAGGCACATTTGGGTTTCTGGGAGCTTTTTCTCCTTAATTTAGCTAATATTTTTACAACATAAAGCTGGAAAGTTTCCATCTGTGAAGCAGCAAGAACCCAAGAGAATAGCTGACATTTAGTAACAGCTCCAACTTGATTTACTAGGAAAGGAGGCTGCTCATACAGGCATTCCTGGTTCAAGAGCACACATCTGAGCTCAGGTTCATCACATTAGTGTCTGCAGTGTCCTCAGGCAGGGTCCCTCTGCCACAGCAGCTTTGGGGAGTGTGGGCACACAAGGTGGGGAGCTGCTACAGTCATCCTGAGCTAAGCTAGAGGATGTCTGAGGGCAAAATTTCCACCAGGAAATGAGAATCTCGAACACGTAACAGATCTGCTCACAGTGGCAGGCTCTCAGAAACATCCTCCTCCAAGTCATCCCCTCCCAGTGCACCTAGCACACCCCATTTCTGGCTGGGAGCACCCCATTCCCATCCTGAGACTGAGCCCAGGCACAAACACCACAGACAACCCAAGCTGCAGAGCTGAGCACTACTCACATGTGGTTTAATCCTATCATAGAAAAGGGACATGGGCAACTTCCTCTGCTTCATCACCACCCTGTAGGGATCTTTCATCACATTCTCCATCTCCTCCTGAAACTTCTGCAGGGATGACTGCTTGATCACACGAGTATTGCCTGCAGGGAAGAGCAGATCCTTAGCCACTCCTCAGCTGAACTGCTTCACACTACACTCAGGAAATATTACTACTCCACCTGGAATCCAAAACACCAGGGACAAAAACCCAGAGGATTTGAACCTGAGACAACCCCAAATGAGCATAAATAAAAGTTAAAGGTAACCCTAGGACACTTAAGACAGATGGGGAAGCTCCCAGCAGAGACAGAACCACCACTGCTCAGAGGAGTGTGCAGCAAGCAGACACCCAGGCAGCCACAGCCATGCCTGCAGCAGGGATCCTCCCCCCC